>JAAEAF010013768.1:0-216553 GCA_011037195.1 Triatoma infestans | reverse complement strand
ATTTTATTATTAAACTGATAGTAATTAAACTATTATTATTAATTAATGATAGCTCCGACATGTCTGCAAATGAAGAGACACTTGATTTCATCGAGGATTACCGCCAACAAACAGTTTTATGGAACATAAATTCAAAATTATATACCAACCATTCTGAATCCATCGATAAAATGCACACTGAACAGATGATTATTAAGTGTGGACAACAAATTGAATGCGTCAAGAGGCATGCGCGAAAGGCATGCGTGACGCATGTTGAAATGGAAAGAGGAAGCGCTAGTTGAAAGGGAAGGGGAAAAGGAAAGCGCACCAGTGTGGACATACCTATACAGTTATTAGCTCATACATCCGTAAGAAATAAGTTTCATTAAAAATGGTTAGGATATAGGAAATAAATAACTAGACATTGAGTACGGCAAATAAATGTACAAGATATCTATTCGTACACTTTTAAAGGACTGTCTGAGATAGCGCAGAATAGCAATTCTTTCTAAGTGGTTATATCCACAAACACAGGTTAAGTCAAAAAATAAATGAAAATGATTATTGGCCAAGATAGTCAGAGAAGCAGAATAATAAATAAGTTAATGCGTTAAAACTGTTTTGCGCATGCGTTGGACAGCCAGTTTGAAATTGGTTGACGCTTTGAGTTCTGACTGCTATGATAGTTTCCAAACGGTTTGCTGACGGTCTGAAAAACAGCACGAACACATAACTCTAAGTTGGAAACTGTTTGGGTTTGAGTACTCGCTGCGCCAACAACAGCATACTCTTGGTGCTCGGGACTGTTGCAAGAACAAACCTAATACATGATTGTTGAAATTAAATGACCAAAAGTCTTGAAATGTAATATTTTTAAAACACTATTATACGATATGAAGCTTTCGATCTGAGAGCCTGTTTTGTTGTATATAGTGAAACTATTTCATCAGTCCGATTGTTGAGGCAAAATTTTCTATACATTTTACCATTTACACACTCAATTAGGCATGCATTTTTACAAAAGTTAGTTGACATATTTTTGGGAGAACTTCATACCTTTAATAAAGCGATATTTCAGTCTTCCGCAACCCCTAAAAAAAATCAATTTTCTCGTCTTAAGTGAAACGGCAATTTGCAAAAACCTGAAACCAAAAAAACAACGTTCTATGAGATGCATTTCCGGTCAACCAATCGTTATTAGAAGGGATCCAGTTTTCGATAGAAATTCCTTAACCAGAGTTATTAATTTGCTGAATAGATTTCTCTATTCTATTTTACTTTTTTGCGATTTATCGACATGACTTCATCGATTTTATTCCAATTTCATACTACCTACGTATAATTCTACAATTTTTATTTGAAACATTTTTCTAAGAAATTTCATATAAGAAGTCTTTTCGAGAAGGTGTGCTGTTAAGCTTTCCATTAAACTGTTACTTGAGTGTAGTCTTGGCAAAATTCCTAGTTTGAAAACAATCAGTTGACAAAAGTAATACTTTACTATATTTGTTTTAATTTTCCTCGTTTTTCGGAAAAAAGACATCAATGATTTTCTTTAAACTTAAACTTACTAATTACAAAATTTCGGGCCAGACTGTGAGAAACCACATAAATACAGCGACGGGAGACAGATCAGGGAACAGTTCATACTACTGAGTTCATACAGCCAATCACTACATGTCATTACCCCTTTTCCACTCTACCATACTCTTATCATATCAAGTGTAAAGTCCAGGCAGTCAGTGTCACTTATTATATTATAGAGTGTTAACCATATTTAGTTAATTCATTTAAACCAGACCATTTCTCTCCATCAACAACCACATTATATTCTTCTAGTCTTGGCTCCCAGATCTTATTGGAAACTCAGGTGATCAAGAGTTGGTTGGGTTGATTAGGTTAAGTTTTTCCCCTTCATTGATCTCCAGATGAGATATCTTTGGGCATGTGTATGGCAAGTTCCCTTGCATCTCATAGTACTCATCCGTGTGGGTTGCGGCAGTCACGCATACTGGATGTTGCGGGTGACTTTCGCTCACTGACTGGTTCCCTTACTAGGCATTGTGGGCAGTTCATTTTGTAGAGCTTGTGAAACAAAGGAAGAATTACCCTTCCATCTTAATTCTGCTCTTTCTGAGGAGATTAGATTCAAAGTCTTTGTACGGAGATTGATAATGGAAGAGCTTAGGCTGTATTACTTGTGAAGCTTAAATTATTAGACTCGGGTTTGGGTTTTTGTTACTCTTTTTTTTGTTTAGAGCGGTTTTGGATATCATGGGTTTGGTCTATCCCGATAGACGTATAATAATAATATTAATAACCACTACAAACCCTATAACCCCTATAACTTTTACCGAAAAACTTGATTTTAGGAGAATTTATATTGAAATTTATGAAATATAGAGAAATTATGAAATCGATAAAATTACTAAGAAATTCTAAGCTTCGTCTATGGTTTACTGTATAAACTCAGATAAGCTCAGGATATTCAACAGTTTTGCCCGAGGGACGACTAAAAGTTCATCTGAATTTTATTTTTATAAAAGGCCGTTTAGATAACTTGTTATTAAAAGCAGAGAGAGAGAGTAATTATTTATTGATTTGTTCTGTTATAGTGTTTATTTATTTTACACGGAAGTAAGTAAATAATAAATAATAATAGTTTTGATTAAATGTTTGTTTATTTAAGGAAATTACTTTGCAAAATAGAGTATTTTAATGAGAACTGTCTTAATCAAAAAGATATCGACAGCCTGGAGAAGTAGAGAATAAATTAAATTTTGTATAATTGTAAATATATAATTCCAAAGTATGCTAGTTCAATATAAATATTATTATAATTATTTGAAAGAAGGCAAGACAATGTTATACAATCCTTTTTTAATTTAAGGCGCGTCAACAGCTTTGGTCATTTGCCCCGGACTTTCTCAGTACCCTGCTGGCCTTCAGACAGTGTTCTTTTGTTATAGACAACACTGGCAGTTTTTATAATTTAGCACCGAATATATTTATATGGGAGCTTACTATCTTCATTTAGTTTTGTGAACAATAATAAAGGTAATAGCTCTTTAATTAGTAATAGTTCAATAATATTTCTTTTATTCAAATAAGGTAATATTAATTATAGTGATATTTCTTCCCTGGATACAATTACCAAAATAATTTCTGGTCTTCTTTTCCATCGTTTAAAATTTATTTCAGAAGAACGTACTTGGAAAATTCGAATTCTAAGGAAATATGGTCACTCTCATTAATTAACAGCTTTAAATTTATAAGAGAGATGGACGAAGAATAACATCAGAACCCCCCTAACAATTTATTCATTTTAACGAATTTAATTAATTTAAATTGGTAGAATTTGTTTTTTTACAAAATATTTTTTAGGCAATTTGATCAAAATGCGCTTTTCTTTTTCTTTTTTTTATAAATTTTTTTTTTTTTTTTTTTTGAAGCGGGGGGCCAATGCACTGCGACCTTTTATCCGGTCTATTATGCTATGCCCCCTGGGTGCCGCAGGCTTGCAGATGTCCCAGCTGACATCCGTTCTACAAAACCTCCATCAGTCTGAGATCCCTAAAGAATCCCAGTATCCTGATGGGCTGTAGAGAGGGTATATCCCCCTCCTCCACCTGGTAGCTACCCAGGTTCTTGAACCTTCTCTGAGTGACAGCCTCACAATGTGTTAAGAGATATAATGGAGTTTCCTCCAGCTACCCACAGAATCTGCATGAGCTATCACTTTCCAAACCCAGCTTCACAGGTGTCCTCTAAGTCGGCAATACCCCGTGAGGAAACCCGTAAGAATGCGGAGCTTGTTCTTGCTCAATTCAATGCAGGCCTCCGATCTCCGTCGGTTATAATTTCCCAAGCAGATCTTGGCCTGCTGCAAACCAGGGAGGAACTACCAGAGTTGAGATCTCCTCGTCTCCTATTCCTTCCTAAGTTTTTCCAACAGAAACTGGTCGCAACCACAAAAAGGTTCCGGCCCTAGAAGCGGGGTCGTAGCGCCTATCTTGGCCAGGGCGTCGGCCATCTCATTCCCTTCAATGCCAACATGTCCCGGTACCCACCAGAGCACAACTTTGTTCCTCCTGCCTAGGTTATTAAGTTTATCTAGGTATTCCCAGATCATTTTAGAGTTGATAACTGATGCACTCATTGCTCTAATGGCTGCTTGACTATCGGATTGTACACATCTTCCAATAGCGTGTATCTCCACCTGGAAGATGCCGGGTTACCCATGGGATCGTTGGACCGACCACCCCTGCCCCAGTCCCCTCGAGGGTCTTAGAACCATCAGTATACCATTTAATGGAATGTTCCTTAATGCCCAACAGAGCGGATCTTTCGCTCCACCCACTATTGGACGAACAATTTTTAGTGAAGCTATATTTCTTAATCATGCCATTTCTAGGGAGGTGGCCGATGAGAGAGCCCAAAGATGAGGATAACAACTCCCTAACCCCCAGCCCCCTTCTCCTCCTGCGCCACCCCTAGAGATCCTAAAAAGAGCTTCCTTCGCCGCCCTTTCCACCACTAGGTGCAGATGTGACAGATTGAGGATAACCTCCATCCCGGCGGTGGGACAAGTCCGCATAGCCCCCGTCATGCATAAGCATGCGAGCCGCTGTACCTTGTCAAGAGTGCTCCTGACTGATACTACTTTGGTCTTCCTAAACCATGTCACTGCGCCGTAGGTGATGTCTGGTCTCACCATCATGGTGTACATCCACCATAGGATACTTGGGGGGCATCAAAATTTTTAGTTTGAATATCTCGAGTAAATTTTTTAATTATTTAAGAGCGCTAAATACTTAAATTCTTTACCTGCGATATTGAACAGAAATAGCATCATGAAATTTTTTCACGTTAAAAGTGGACCATGTCAGGGTAGTGAAATGTATTTGGTGTGTGATGTGTTGTAGTGGTGGTAGCTAGTGGCGTGAGCGGTTTTGTAAAGGGCTTGTGAGTATGTTCAAAGAGAAGAGAAGTAATAAGAATAATTAAGAAAACACTGGTAGATTAAATTAAATATATTATCTTAAATAAATACTTTTCAATAACACAATAATATGCTTATTAATATACGGAAACTAGCTAGAATAAACTCTTATTTTTTAACTTATTATTGGCACTGATGTCTACTCGTAGAATGTCTAGTTCAGACTGTCCTGCTTTGAAAGCAGAATACAGACTGTTGAAAGAATGCCTTCTCTTGTTAGTACCAATCTTCCCCTGTGAGAAGGGATGAAAAGACAAAGCTACCAAAGTTCTGTGAACTCTAAAAGTCAAAGCTAACCAGATCCTTTGAACTCTTTCTGTAACTGTAGTCTTCTACCTGTGTGTACCCTTTTTGCCAGTGAATATTAGATTTTTCTTGAAATAATATTTTTCGAATAAAATATATTTCTGGCATCCATCACAGTAGCCAGGACTAATTTGTTTTCCTTTTTATATTTTAGATATCCTCACATTGGCGAAGTGTATATTTGTGAAACTATCATTAGGATACTGATATACGCGGAAAACGGGGTCCCAAGTTTTCTTTGAAACTTTCAATACTAAGTACATTAGTAAAGCTCTTTCACATTTATTTGATACAGTTTTTTGGAAAGTTGATTTTCCTCTAAAGTGTCATTTCAGTACAAAGTATGGTTTCATTCATCATCGAATGACTAAAATTCCAACTTTTAAAAAAATTCCTCAACCGGAAATAAAACTTTATTGACTAGTGACGCCAATGATTTTTTTTTTTTTTTTAACTTGAAATCTTAACTCCAAATATGTAAATCTATCAATTTTTATTTCAAACACTTTCCGGAAAAATAATTGTTTACAAGGGATTAATGACGTCACGATTACCTTTAAACTGAAGAGTTTTGTGAGGCCCTGCAAATCGAAAGGTTTCTGAAGTGCCTTGAGGAAATGCATGCTGTAGAAGTATAATATGTATAACGAACAGACAGGACAAAGCAAATAATTATTGGGAAATTTGTGAAGATCAATAGTGAAAAAAATTACATTATTTTAAGGGGAAACGACAGTGTATTTGATGTTAGTAAAAGTGTTTGTGATGCACACAAGAAAAGAAAGAAGAGTTGAAGAGATGGAATAAATATTGTTTCATTTTAGTGAAATAGCATAGAAGTGGTAGAAAAAGAGGGAAAAATAAGTGAAAGCAACAGTAACAGATGGTGTTGAAAGCGTACAACATATGAAGCGGCACCAAACGTCTGGAAGAAATGAATATCATTTGCAAATAGACTTGTTTCACGAGAAGTAAAATATCTGTTACAATTCTCCTCCTCCTTTTAACAGGATATTATTAATCTGCGCCCCAATTTGAAATAACATATGAATTATTTGAATCATTTTGTATATTATTATTTTGATCGTTTAAAATGAGAAATAGAAGATCTAGTTCTTTTTGATTTTATATAATCAACTGTGACTGCGAATGAGAAAATATGGAGACCGTGTCAAATTTAGGAAATTGAATTTTCACACGGAATGCACGTTTTATTATTCCCTCATAGTCTAAAAATATTTTTAGAGAATACTACATATATGAATTATATATAATATATATATATATATATATATTTATATATAGGGGGCGGGTGTTGGTGTAGTGGTTATGAGCGTGGACTTGTAAGTGGGAGGACCCCAGTTCGAGTCCAGCGTATAACTACTATATTTTATATTTGTTTAAAAAATGTTAATAGTAAATTAGGTGCTTCCGCCCCCGTCCACGACACCTAATTTGGTAGTTGGACGTTAAGCCCGCCTGAAAAAATAGGCATTACTACTACTATATATATTTATATATAGAATCAGAATAGTATTTATATAATTAAAATTAGATGTATTGTCGAAATTCCGAGTTTGAAGAAAATGGAAATAACCTATGGCGCAACAGCCCAAAAAGTGCCAAGGCTAGCCAGACGGCGATTTGTAGTGGAGGAACGTGTGGTAAGCACGGCGCGGTTCCCTCGCTGATTAGTTACGGCCTTCACTACCCAGGTGCGCTACCAATTGTAGCTTCTCACTTTTTCTCACGAAGTGGGAGAAAGTCGGTTAACACTGACTTTGCCCTCACGGGTATCAAACCCAGAAATTCTTGCACCAAAGGCGAGTGCGTTGTCTACTACTCCAACGCATGAGAACATGAAGAAAATTGTTTGACCGACTGTTCGACTTGATTGAAGTTTTTTTTTTTCATTTTTTAGCAATTTTCTACGTGAAGTTACCAATAGATGTCATACATTTCTATCAGTTTTTAGCGAGTATAATATTATGCTTCCAAAATAACGAATAGGCCACGCCCTTGTCTACACATACTTATTGTTTCGAGAGTATATGACTACTGCGCTTTTAGTCTATGCTCAAAATATACTGGAGCTAGAGGGAGGTTAAATATTCCAAATAATCTGATAGAAGCACTAGATAATAACGAATGCAGCGTGAACAAAATAATGCACTTCCTTTCAAATGTTAGCTATTTTAATTTAGTATTATTAACACAGTGCTAATTAGAGTATGTTTTTTTTTTAAATTTTATATATAAAGTCTTAATATACTGTAGGTTGCATAAGCTATATTCGAATCACAAACTAAACAGCCAGTCTAATTCGCATGCGTACCAAAAGAGGAGAAATATTACTCTCTCCCTCGTTAGATTAACTTTGCTAACTTCACTTGTAGTTAGTTGGTTTGTTGTCTGCTATTTCTTCTATATTTTTTTGACCTTGGGCTTAAACAAAGCGTAAACAACGGACTATTTACTTTCTGTTTAGGCAATTTTGGGTATTTTTATTGGACTTAGACACATTTTATTTTAGTGTGTTTTTGTTTTGACTTTGCCTTTATTTTCGGTCAATTACAAATGGAAAACACTGCTTTTGTCTCTGGCAGATCAATTAGAAGGGCAGCGTTCAACATTCAAATATTTCGTTAAATCAGTTCAAAAGTGTAATTTATTTATTACATGCATCTTATTAATAATTATATTCCAATAATTTTTAATTTTTATTTTTAATTCCTACCTCAAATAAAATTCATCCATCTTCATTCAGACAATCTATCTTCATTAATAAGCATAGTATGGCCAAATCAGAGAAGTCTTTTTATGACAATTTCATTGTGAGCGACTTTGTTTGTTCTGATTCTCGCTCTAATTTCTTTGTTGGGAACATGTTTGAATCCTTGAAACGCTGAGCATAACGCAGACGGAGGCGGTTAGCAAAAATACTTTACTAATAATACTTATATTAAGGCACCAAATAAAATCCAAGCCCAAGACCGGAAATCGAACCCAGTATCACAATATACCTCAGCTTTGCTATCCGGGTGAGATATTATTGATAATATTTAAATTAAAATTTCTGGAGTTGAGGGCTTAAATTGGATAAACATTTTTTTATTGGTCATAACTCATTTTCGAAAATCTGACCATCGTAATATTTTCCTATAGGTAACAATAAGGTAAAAAATGTAATCTGCAACTTTTGAAAACAATTTTTTTTAAATTACTAGACCCTGCAAGAAACTTTTTCATAACAAATAAACATTCAAATATTTCGTTAAATCGGTTCAAAAGTTGAATCAGTTCAATATATGTGGAAGTTCATTAAAGATTACATATTTGTTTGGAGTATTTGATTTCTCTCACTAAGATAAACATTGCTTTTGTCAATAAGGTTACATAAAATTATTAGCTATTAAATGATAAAATAGCAAAATAAATAGCCATCAATAGTGTAAAATGTAATATGTACATATGTAATACTTAGTTAAACTAAGTATTGGAAGTGTAAGTTGTCAGAAGTAGATATATTTACTTTCAAGTTGGTCTGTAGATGACTAACATGGCTACAAGATGTGTGTAAATATATACACTCTAGATGTACTCTCAACTTCTAGCTGTTCGAGTGAGTTAGAAGCTCTCTTACTTTCCAATTTCCAACCTAACTCATCCCCAACTTTTACTAGTAGTCCTAGCACAACACCTTATGTCTCCCTTATTTTCCTTGGCTATATATATATGTATATACACCAACTGTATTACTCCATCATTCCCCGTGCCCTTTACCTACCCCAAAAAAGGTAAATAGGACTCCCCTTGCTTCCCCAGTTCTACTGTACCTACTGTGTTCTCCTTCCAACATAATGGTAGCGGCACTCTCTCTCTCTGTCTTTCTCACTCATTCGTTCCCTCTCTCTTGTTCATGTTCGTTCCCCTTTTTTATCATGAATTATTACCTTATTTCCATAAACATTATAAATAAATTCCCTTCAGTGTGAACTAATACACTGAGCTGACTTCTACAATCTTCTTATAATGTTAATACTACTCGTATATACCAGCAGGATTAATAACACAAATTATCCTAATTTTTATATCTTTCGACTTAAAATTACATTACAAAAAAATTACAAACATTCTTCTTTCTTCAGTATTTTAGGCTTTTTTTTATGTTCCAACATCAGATACAATTTCGCCACCCTCCTTTGCAATTACAATTTTACCCCTGCAGAACTCATGCCGTTATTAAGTTTCCTTTCAGTACTTGCAGCCAGTTAGTTACATGTATTCTTTTTTCTTTTTAGAAACGCCACATCTTTGATCCATTCCTTAACATGGCCATCATGGTGGAAAAAGTTTTGAACAGATAGTTTTTTTTTTGTAGCTTTTGTAAAGGTGGTACTGGTGCCTGTCTAGCCTGCAGCAAAATCATAAGGCATCGCCCATAGCTACATCACTCAATACGTCACATGAGGCGTGATATATCTCCCTAATACCAGTGATTCAAATTATAACCGTGCACAATGCGTTTTTCTTTTCTTTTTTTTTATAAAAATTTTTAGTTTGCATATCTCGAGTGAATTTGTTAATTATTTAAGAGCGCTAAATACTTAAATTCTTTATCTGCCACATTGAACAGAAATAGCGTCACGAAATTTTTTCACGTTAAAAGTGGGGTAGTGAAATGTATTTGGTGTGTGGATGTGTTGTAGTAGTGGTAGTTTTGGCGTGAGCAGTTTTGTAAAGGAGTTGTGTGTATGTTCAAAGAGAAGAGAAGTAATAAGAATAATTAAGAAAACCACTGGTAGATTAAATTAAGTATATTATCTTAAATAAATACTTTTCAATAACACAATAATATGCTTATTAATATACTGAAACTAGTTAAAATAAACTCTTATGTTTTAACTTATTATTGGCACTGATGTCTACTCGTAGACTGTCTAGTTCAGACTGTCTTTCTTTGAAAGCAGAATACAGACTGTTGAAAGAATGCCTTTTCTTGTTAGTACCAATCTTCCCCTGTGAGAAGGAATGAAAAGACAAAGCTACCAAAGTTCTGTGAACCCTAAAAGACAAAGCTAACGAGGTCCTTTGAACTCTTTCTGTAACTGTAGTCTTCTACCTGTGTGTACCGTTTTTGCCAGCGAATGTTAAATTTTTCTTGAAATAATATTTTTCGAATAAAATAAATTTCTGGCATCCATCGCAGTAGCCAGCTCTAATTTGTTTTCCTTATTTTTTTTTTTTAGATGTCCTCACATTGGCGGAGTGTATATTTGTGAAACTATCATTAGGATACTGATATACGCGGAAAACGGGGTTCCAAGTTTTCTTTGAAACTTTGAATACTAAGTACATTAGTAAAGCTCTTTCACATTTATTTGATACGGTTTTTTGGAAAGTTGATTTTCCTCTAAAGTGTCATTTCAATACAAAGTATGGTTTCATTCATCATCGAATTACTAAAATTCCAACTTTTAAAAAATTCCTCAACCGGAAATAAAACTTTATTGACCAGTGACACCAATGATTTTTTTTTTTAACTTGAAATCTTAACTCCAAATATGTAAATCTATCTCTCTTGGCGGGCCTCTCTATGCCCGCATGCAGTTACTTGGGGAGTAGCGACCCCACGGGTGACCACAGCTCATTACTCCGTGCACTTCATCAGAACAATACACAACACACTTAAACTACATACACTCTACATTTTACAGACAAGGACAAACACAGTACACAAACTAGGGTCCCCTTCCCTAGTTAACTGGCGAAAGCCATGGGGGAAGAAAGGGATTAGCTCAGTGCTAGCGCGCTGGAATAGCAACGCGGAGGACCCGGATTCCAATCTTGCATGCTGCCCTTAGATTTTCTCTTCCTAGGAGCCTCTACAACTCACTGTCCGGTGATGGGCAGTGTAGTCTGTAGCTAGAGAAGGCTGTGCATTGGAAGGCTCTGGGGGGGGGGGAAGCACAATAGATCTTTCAGGTCGCAGTGCAATAATCCCCTATAACAATCTAGGTACGCCTCTCTAACACCTTAGAAAAACAGGAAGAATAAATTAAAGAGAACTAAGAGAAGTTAGAAACATCTATATATTAAATCACAGGAAAAATTCTGTGATTCAATCTTACACACATAACTATCAATAAAACATCATCACCAACACTTTGCCCGCTCATTCTGTCATTCTCTAACACTTTAATATATCTCTTTTTATAAAACCAATGTTGTATTCAGGTAGTTTTCAGATAGTGTACGTTTTCTAATCTTCACTTTTCACTGACCAGCCTACAGAAACTTCTTTCTCTTAGAATAGAGAAAAGTTTAATCGCTTAACCAGATAACTAATCTTCGCTAATATATATTTGTAGACTAGACAGTAATAAGTTCATCCATCTTAGGATATTTACCGATTTAACCAGTCTAGAAGAAGTGCTATTTGTAATAGTGAACAGTATGGAAAACATTGGTCCTGATTGGCGTACATAGAACTAGTGGACGCTATCTATGAAAATTGCAGGGAAAGAAGGAGAAGCGTAACAATCCGTGAAGGGCTAAAGCTTGCCAGACTGCTATTTTTTATTAAGGGTTATATGGTTAGCACGCCGTAATTCTCATCGCCGTTTAGTTCTGGGCCTTCGCTACCTTGGTTTGCTACTAACTGTAGTTCCTCACTATGGAAATCTAACCCTGAATTCTCACACCGAAGCCGAATGCACTAATCAACACGTGAGGGCCGAGAGAAAAGTTTGTCCCTACTGTATTTAGTCTTATGACATAACAGTGTGTTACCAATCAGAGAGACCTTTAAGAGCTGTATGGAAGATGTAATGGGTTCAGATGTCTTGGAGAGGTGTGATGATTTGATGAATAGTTGGTAGTTAGTTAGAGATTTTAGAGAGTTGTTATTCGGAATATGAATTACGAATTTACGAAAATAGATATATGTATATTTTAACAATAATGTAAACGTTTGAAAAGATAAACTACAATTAATTTAAAATGATTTAAATTGTAACTAGAATGCACCAACTATAATGATTGATAATTAATATATGTTTAAATACTTAGATAGGGACGCGCTCCGATGTATGAATTATGTCACTGGTAGAATCTTGATGTTACGCTGATGAAATACTGAAGAATAATCCTCCCCACTCCTGTAGAGAGAGACCTTATATTGCCATCACCACACATTGACAAGTCTTGTAATTACGGGTCACACTCAAACATCTCTTGCCGTGTGTTGACCCTAGTTCTTGAACAGGTGTTGGCGGTTATCAAAGGACTGCAGCCAGGTGGTCGGTCTTGAGTGTTTGTTTATTGCCCTGTGTTGACCCTAGGTCTTGAATACGTCGGTGAACAGATGTGGTGACAGGTGATGGTAGTTATCAAAGGACTGTAGCCAGGTAATCGGCATTTTGAATGATATGTTGACCCTTGTGAAAGCGGTATGTCTTTGGCGGGCGGTCCTTTGATCGTGCACTGACCGCGACTGGCTGGCACCACTAGTTACAATTTTTATAATTAAAAATTATATATTTCTGTTATCACTCCTTCTTGTTATCACGTTACAAAGACAATTTAGAGACAGCCGAATATGTTTTGGTATTTGAGTACCATATTTAGTCACAGATCAGAGGAATCCAACAGGAAGTTTAATGTTTCCACAAAATATAGAGGATTAGAGGATGTGTCATTTAATGAACTTTTTTTTTTTATTTTTAGGAAGAGACAATATGTTTTTCCAAAACTCTTTAGTTTTTCACGATTTTTCAAGATTGGTTAAGCGAAAATGCAAATTTTCAGAATAGATTTTTGAGCTCTTGGTGAATTTTCCTCAAAAACAATTTCATTGATTTTCTTCAAAAAAAAAAAAAAAAAAAAAATAGAAATGCTAACTGCACAAATTTTCGGTAAAATTTATTTTAAAGCAATTCTGGGAAATCTGAGAGTGTGGCTTATCTTTAAGCCGCAGTTAAAATGTAACGGTTTAATAGAGGGCAGTAATATAATCACATTCAGGAAGTCCGCTTGCTTTAAAAACTAATAGGTATAATCCCCGCCATCTTTTCTCATTATAATATATAAAATGCTAATTCCCACTAAACAATTTAGTAAACATTCAAAGTTAGAGGAAAAATTATCTGTTAGAATTGTAGTAATAACAGTGAGAGTATAGGTAATTAAGTGTTTCGTACCAGAACATTTTTATTTCTCTTAATCCTAGTAAGAGGAAATATTGCGATCGTGCCAGATTTTCGAAACTGAGTTTTCACCGGAAATACATGTATTGGGGCCCCCTGAGTACGGAAAAAATATTTTTATCGAATGGTCTGTTGTGTATGTAAACAGAATATCTCAAAAATGGGTAGTCGCTGGGAGCTCAAACCTTGGTATTCTGTTTAGATATGACCATCGCATCTGACATAAACATTTGGGGCAAAAAAAAAAAAACATCAACCGAAAATGCAACATTACTGAATGATAATTTTATAGTTTTTTCGTGATTTTCTCGAAAACGCCCCCCGAACGATTTTCATTAAATTTCGTTAACTATATATACACATAAATATACTTTCCTCTAAAGTGCCATTATAGAAAAAGTAAGATAGTATAGAAAAAAATAAATAATATGTTGTTAACAAATCAATCTATAAAAGCGAGTTGTTTGTTGATTACGCATTCCATTCCACATTTTACCTTTCATAGTTCACACATGCGTGTATACTTAAATGTGGGTTCTTTACACACCTAAATATAACAAATCTAAACGTGCTTAAGTTTACACAATTTTTATAAATATATCATTGAAAAATTATATTAAGTGTGTTGTGCAACCTTAATGTGACGTACACTCCCACAAAACATTTTATTTTCTTGACTTGCATACTTTATTCATACATAATGTAAAGCTTAAAGGCAATTATGATTCGCTGTACAGACTTATAAAACTAACAATTTGAAACTAAAACTAAAGTCTATCTGGTTTTTAAAACTTAAAAACTATTTGGTTCAGGTGAGTTGTATATTGTTTATTGCATGTATTATTGTTTATGTGGGAAGATGATTTTGAATAGTTTGTTCACTTGTGAATTTTGTCTGAACTCCATTTGAATCTTCAAGTGTAGTTTTTTAAATTCTTTAAATTGTGGTTTCTTGACGGTTCAAATATTTTTTTTATTCCTGATAAATAAATTTTTGCTAAATAAATTTTGAATATTCTAAAACACTACAAGTACTGTTGAATCAATAACAAAGTTTTGGTTTAGCCAGTATCATTCATAACCCAGTAATTACCAGGATATCTTTAAAACATTGTTTAATGTCGGGGGACCTGCTCATTAAAAAGTTGTTGTTTTAACGAGAATGTTGTAGTTGTTTAAAGTAGAGCTATAACTTTCTTAACAGCAGATTTGTTAATGAAAATTATGAATATAGCCTAACCTGCTTACTACCCGCTTTATTAAACATTTTACCAACTTTAAATATTAATTAATGTTTAAAAATTATTAATTCACAATCTCTTCTTTTATAAACGATGATTTTAATTTGCCAGATTAATGAAAATTATGTGACAAAAGCAAATACTCAAACTGGTTGCATTAATTTATTACTGGTAGCATCAAAATACTTGAAAAAAAATTCTGATATTTTAATGTATTTATAGCTGCCGTCACCGGCTAGGTACTATTCCCCTTTTATGCTATAAATTTTGTAATATCAGTCTCTCTCACACATACACACAAACACATATATATATATAAAATGATCATCGTTCATTTGAGCGATAAATATGATGGGTATTTACTGATTTGTTTTTATTTATTTATTCATTTGTTTAGATCATTTCATGATTAACGAGAGATAAAAATAATTAATAAATCATACATTTGTCCAGCCCGTTTTTTTTTTGTTGATTTTGTAATATTTTAATAATTCCAGATATTTGTTTTCAAATTGTAGAAGTTGTTGGCCGTTAGAAATGATCTGATTTATCTCTTAGTTGGCTGATCGGCCGGGGGGTACCATAAGAAAAACACTAAAAAATTTTTTTAAAGTGTTTTTTATTAATGGCCCTACGTTTCGACAAACATTGTTTGTCTTCTTCAAGGGCTATCCATAAAGAAAAAATATACATAAGAATCTAGCTAGCATTAACAGAACAAAAGCAAAAACAGAAAATATGGCAATAGAACAATAATAAAAAAAAACAAAAATGGTAATGGAAAACTAAAAAAAAAACAAATTACAAAGGTAAATACAGATACTAGTATAGAAAAATTATGGAAATATTACAGACCTTAGAATCGGGAAATTTTGTATGCTCTGTTAATTACTACATGTTCAATTATGACTGTGGTCTATAAGTGTACTACCAGTGAAAGGTTGAGAAAGGAAAACCGGTGAAAGTAGTTGTGGTGGTGGTGGGGGGGGTGAAGTACCGTTAGGTATTGTTGCAGTGAAAGGTCTAAGAAGCAGGACAAATATAATAAACAAGTATATTTTTATTATATATATATATATATATGTAATTTTTAATTAAATTTTTTAATAAATAAAGATTTTAAGTTAATTGGAATATGGATCGGATTAATGGGAATAGTTTGATAAATGGGAGGAAAAGGGCAATTAGCAGGGGAAAATATGTAGGGTGAAGGCGCTAAGGGCTGGGTGGATGGAACTATGTCTACTTAATGGAGTGGAGGATGTTGTTGTAGAGTGATGACTTCTTTGTCTTTTTTGTGGTTTATGGGATTGGGTTGTAGATGGATATGTACTGATTCTGCTAGGAGGCGTTTGTTTGTTTCATATTTGTTTTCATTAATGAAATGGAAATATTTATATAAGTTTTATGTTAATTTATTTAAAGATTAGTTGACCGCCGGTTCCAGGCCCTAATTCTTCAATTGTTCACTTTTGGTTAACAGCATCCATAGGTAAAATTTGTTTGAACATACTTTAACCCAGTAATATAGCATTGGCTGGTTAGATAGCTCTGTTTGTTGAGCGTTGTTTGTTAAGATTATGTAATGTTAAGCTTATAAAATGCCTATAAAATGTCACTTCACTAAAATACATGGTTCTACCACTTATATAATATGCACTACAAGAAAATCGGTTAACCAGGCCGTGCGACTTTACACAGTAGGTAGCTGAGTTTTATTTGGAGTTTTCTCAAAAACGTCTATAACGATTTCCTTTAAACTTGCTGCGCTAATTGCACACATATAAACGTGATCACTCTGATTTGAATTATATTTAAGAAAAAAATTAATTTTAGACAGTTGTGCAGAATTTGTGACATTAATCTCAAATAATATTATTACATAGTCAGTTGATTTAAAGTTTTTGATGCGCTCTACTGGGTCACAATATAATCACTGCATACCTGCTAACATTATTAGATTGGTACTTATCCACCCATTATCTCTATATTATGTTAGGATAAATATGTAAAATTTGAGTTTATAGAAAGTTTACCATATTACGAGGGTCATTCAATAAGTAACGAGACAAATCGCTGTAGCTCAAAAATGATTTATTTAATCAATACAAAACTTTGGTCACTTTTTAACATAGCCAACAGCAACATTTATGTATACACTTTTCCCATCGTTCTTCTAATTTTTTGTGTATGCCTCTGGCATAAAATTCTTTGGGTTGATCTCTCTTGCATCTGATTTTTAAATTTCTTCATTGGATTGAAAATGTTTCCCACGTAGAGCCTCTTTAAAGGGTCCAAACAAATGGAAGTACGATGGGGCGAGGTCGGAGCTGTAGAGGGAATGTGGAAGGATCTTCCACACCACTTTTTGAAGTATTTCTTGAATTAACTATGCCTTGTGTAAGCGCGCGTTGTCATGAAACAAAATCACGCCTCTAGTATGGCAGGCCTTACTTTGCTTGTGAGCATATCACTGTAATACTGGCTGTTGACGGTTCGTTGATAGTCACAACAAATAGGCCCCTGCGAATCCCAGAATACTGTAAACATGACTTTACCTGCAGACGGCTGAGCCTTGAATTTCTTTCAAATGGGAGAACCCGTATGTTTCCATTCAAGGCGTTGACGCTTAGACGCCGGTTCAAAATGGTGTATCAATGTTTCACCACATGTTACAATTCTACTGAAAAATTCTTTTTCAATTAAACATCGTTCTTTTAACTGTTGGCGGATTTGAAATCTGGTTTCTTTGTGGGCGTCCGTAAGTTGTTTTGGAACCCATCCCGCACAAGTTTTCTTGAACGGCAGCTTATTGTGAATAATATTATGGACAGTTCGAACACTCGTGTGCACTTCTTAAGCAATCAGTTCAACAGTAATACGGCTGCTGTCTTGAATTACCGCGTTAAAGTGAGATTCGAGCGAGGATGTTGCCAATTCAACCGGTCGTTCACTTCGTTGCTCGTCACAGACACTTACAAGGCCAATTTTCAACTGTTCTACCCATTTGTAAACGTTCGTACGGTTCAAACAATTATTCCCATACACTTTCAACATTCTTACGTGGATTTCACTACCTCTGATATCCTCTACAAGTAAAAATGTAATCACTGAGCATTGTTCTTCCTAGGTGCAAAGCTCGAGCGGACTCTCCATTGTTAACTGAATACATTTCACGTTATACTTACCAATACTCTCGAACAGCTGATTAGAAACTGCGTACAAGGATGTTAATTTGATGCACTGAAAATATTGTATTGATTAAACTAACCGTTTCTGAGCTACAGCGATTTGTCTCGTAACTTATTGAATGACCCTCGTATATATAATTGTACTATTAGAAGTAAGAGATAGTCGTATGAGTGTTTCACACCAGAGTTCAATCTTTTTTTTTAATCAAATGGAGAAAGATTTGATTTGACTGAGAAAATGTATAATTTCATTGACAACAGATTTTATTTGACCAAAAAATACTTCATGTCTGTTTCTGATGGTTCATTTCAATATTGAGCCACACTTTGTTAATATCAGTCCTGAGGTAAACATTTTAGAGGGAAAAAAGTAATTTATGTTCTATATAATATATTTTTTGTAGTAAAAGATAATTTAAGCTTGATTGATTGATTCTGTGGGGAACCTTTTCAAATAAGGTTTTTTCATTCATGCGGTCGGTTTAATTCGTTTAATATTGATTCTTTATATCAATAAAATAATTGACGTCTATACTTGAAATTCTCACATTACGTCTATTTTTAACCATGTGTATTGTTTTAATAAAACATTAAAGTTAATATAATTAAAAAGTAAATGAGCGATAATTAAAATTAAAAATCTTAATAAAAATAATGTTTCACTTTTTGGAAGTTTAATCCTTAAAAACAAGTTTGTTTTAATTTTTTAAATAAAACAGTAGATTAATTGGCAATAATTAACTATGAATAGTTTACTCAAACTTTTACACTCTTCCCATCATATAATATGAATAACTAGGCAAAAATTGATAAGGATATTGTAATGGCGATAATAATTGTTGAAAGAAAGGCACATACTGACACTCAAATAGTGTGTTAGCCGAAGATAAATTCTTGATGCTGTGACGGTTTGTGAGTCTTTTGCTTGTTCATTTGTTAGTTTTTAGACTTATTTATAGATTGACCTCTTGTTGTTTAAAAAGACTTTTCATTAATGACGTTGCGTAAAGATTTCTAATTTTGACGCATTTCGACGCGCAGGAAAAAATCCTAAGTTTAGGCCGAACTAGCTTGCTAAAATTGGCAGCCACCGTCGAGCGCTACAAATCGCAAAAGTACATCATTTCATTCACAATATTCTGATTATTTAACTTAATAATTCGAGTAATTTTTTAATTATGTTTATTAACAAGATAAGGGTAAAATGATGCTACTAAAATGCATTCAATGTTTTAATAAATTTGAAAATGAAGAAGAAAAATCATTATGAAAATTTGGATAATATTTTTGTTGTAATTAATTTACATTAATGAGGTAATTAATTAATTCTGTAATATCCTCTGAGGTATCAGAGACATTTTCCGTGGTAGCCTGCTTCATTTTGTGGTCATCGACCGGTTTCGGGCGTTCGCCCATCTTCAGGATGCGTTCTTCAGACAGTGTGCCAACACAGACTCGTACAGAGACTTAGTTTCACACTAACTGAGGTGTTTTTTAAATACTAAACTCTTAAACTAGGTAAAGGGATGTGACCAGATGCTTGCGAGGATGTGAAAGAATGACTGGAATTTCTTAATTCTTTGGAACTGGAAAACTTAACTTAATTATATAAAAAATCGTTCAGTTTTAAACGAATGAATGAATTTTAAATGTTAGTTTAATCGTTGTTTAATTTTATTTAGATTTATTTTGTGTATCTCATTTTTTATTTTGTATATTCTTAATATTTTGGTTAGTTAATTGTGAAGTAAGTCTCCCTCCAACAACAGAGTTTAAAAATTAGACCCCCGCGTCCACTGTAAGAAAAGAATTTACCCTTTAACAACCCAAACACGTGTTTCCCCACCCATCTGGCCACATCCCTTTACCTAGTTTAAGAGTTTAGTATTTAAAAAAACACCTCAGTTAGTGTGAAACTAAGTCTCTGTACGAGTCTGTGTTGGCGCACTGTCTGAAGAACGCATCCTGAGGATGGGCGAACGCCCGAAACCGGTCGATGACCACAAAATGAAGCAGGCTACCACGGAAAATGTCTCTGATGCTTTCCAGCTCTGCGGAACCAACCACCACAACAAATCCTCTGAGGTAATTAATTAATTGTGTAATATCCTCTATTAATAATTAGTCTACATCTTTATAGCATATTATTAATTAAGCAATCATTCATATTCAAAATTATCTAATCTCAAAACGTTGTATAACATAACTTTTGGAATATAAGAGGATTTTAGGCATGTTATCCCACAGAGCCGCTAGGGTTGAGATGTGGAAGGACTAAGTTCGACGGACTATGCTTGCCTTGTAAATTCGAATCTTATCTAGTAAACGAAATCCTGGTCTAATCAGTTGTCAAATTAGTGAGAAATGCTTTTTCAATATTTCTTCAGCAATATATCCACCTAAATCAATACACCTTCAATCCCACCTGCAATTTCACAAAGACAAACTGCGGCATTTTGTGCATCTCCTTCTCTCTATAAACTTTTCGTTGCTGTCACCGTGCAAACAGAATCATGAGTCATATCGGTAACATGAATATGTTTCTCTTGGTTACTTTCCTTCTCCAATCTCTCATTGCAACAAGTTCCATGCAATTGCCAGTGATATTGTAGGGCGCTGGTCCTGTTAAAGGAGAGAAGCAAGATGTCAGTCTTCCACATCTTCTATCTGGGTATTTAGTCCCAGATTTTGTAGATAACAAGGATGGAGAAATCAAATCCTTCTTGTTTGATAGATGTGTAAGTTTCGTGTTTTTGTCTGTTTTTTTTTAATCAGACCGCTTCATATCTCCTGAAGGTGTATTGACACACGAGAGTTATATCTGATGGGATCTGCCGATAGTCCCAGCAATATCCAAGAATCTATACGCCTGGCCATTCATTATATTATTCAGTAAATCGAATTGCCATTATACTATTAATGTAATGATTATTTAGATGGATGTGATTATAGCATTTTCCATTCCATTTAGCTCTTATAACATTTTCCATTTTCACTTTCTTCTTATTACTAATAAGAGAGGAGTTGCGATTGCGTCAAATTTTTCATGTCGAGTTTCCTATACAAAGACATGTTTTAGTCCTCTACGTTCGAAAAAATGGGGGGGGGGGCACGATAACTCAGAAACAGAAAATCACAAACAGTTCAAACTTTATATTTTAAGTAAACACTGAAAACACATAGTAACTACGTTTATTTCAAATATTTTTCTGGGAAAATTCATTTTTGGGGGGTTTTGGGAGAAAAACTGAATTGATGAAAAAGAAAAATACACTACAGACCACTGTATATATTGTTTGAGTAATCAGAGTATTGGAAGGATCTTTATACTATTGATATAGAAAGAGTGTGGTAACATGATAGAATGACTGACTGAACTGGCAGAGCGTTGGTGATGATATTTTCTTGATGGCTATGTTTGCAAGACTGCATGACAGACTTTTTGATGGTTGAATGTCCAGCTAGCGATTATATATGATTCTCAACTTCCTACTTCTCTTTAAGTTCTTTCTCCCGAATTCTAAAGGTATCTTTAGCTAGGGGTAAGTTGAATAACTTCTGCTAGGAAGATATGTTAAGCTTTATGTGAGACGTATTAAGTGATGTTGCTATGGATGGTGTCTTATGATATTGCTGCAGACCAGACACGCCCCAGTACCACCTTTACACAAGCTGCAAAAAACTATTGATCAAAACCTTTTCCACTATTATGGCAATGTTATGGAATGGACCAAAGATGTGGTGTTTCTAAAACAAAAGGAATACATCTACTGCTGCAGAAAGTGAAAGGAAACTTATAATGGCATGAGCTCTGCAGGGGCAAAATTGTAATTGTAAAGGACTGTGGCGAAATTGTATGTGATGTTGGAACATAAAAGACGCCTAAAATACTGAAGAATTACAATTAGAATTAGAATGATGCAGGGGGGGTCTCAAACCCAGGCACTGCAGCCTCCAATTGAGGCTTATTGTGCCAACCCCTCGAAGCCTAGTAGAGGAAGCCCCCCCTCTTCATGAGATCCAGAACCTTCCCCACCAGTCATTCTTGGAGTACGATTTCCTGCGGTCTCAATGTGCTGAAGATCTCGTACCGCAATCTGCCAATTGCAACGCAATCAAACAGCAGGTGAGAGGCCGTCTCTTCCTCCTTCTGACACAGTCTGCACAAGGGCTCTAACTCCACCAATCCCGACTTGTGCCGATGTTTCTTGAACCTACCATGCCCAGTAAACAGGCCCGCTATCAGAGAAATCTGATACCTGCTTAGACCCAGGGTGTCTCTGGTTCTTCTTCTAGACCATTTTGCCGTGTTTTGCCCCAGTACTTAGCCGCCAGTGACGATTATGCTCTCTCCGAGTCCATTCTCTCAGAGACGCCCTCGCCATGCTTTTGGCTATTCCAGAACAGGTTCCGGCCCACAGAAGGGAGTATTCGCTCCCTTCCTGGCCAGTTGGTCGGCTATTTCGTTACCTTTAATCCCCTTATGCCCCGGCACCCATACTAGCCGAACTTTGTTGTGCCGGGATAATACCTCCAGGGAGTCTCTACACTCCCTGACCAGGGAAGAAGTAATTCTGAATGCCCGAAGTGCATTCAGCGCAGCCTGGCTGTCCGAGAAGATGCATATCTCTCTATTCCTAGAACCCATACGCAAATTCTCCTCAGCACAGAACTTTATTGCATAAACTTCAGCCTAGAAAACCGTGGAGCAGCCACCGAGGGGCCTCGCAGTGCGTACCTCCGGCTTAACTCCATATATTCCGGCTTCAGTTCCGCAGGCCTGAAGAAAGAAGAATATTTGTAATATTTTTTTAATGGATTTCCAAGTCGAAATATATAAATATTAGGATAATTTCTGTTATTAATCCTGCTGGTGTATAGTATTAACTTTATAAGAAGATTGTAGAAGTCAGCTCAGCGTATTAGTTCACACGGAAGGGAATTTATTTATAACTGAAAGTGCGATTTTACTAAACAGTATTTTTTATTTTCTGTACTTTTCTCGATAAAGTTATTAACGAGTTCTTTTGATCTTAACTACACACATATATGCCTATTATATCAGGAGGTCCCTGGGACAGCTGGAAGGTCAAGCTTCTTTAAGTTTAAGTTGTCCCAGGTATAAATATATTTTTAAAGTCCAATTTAATAAAAGCTCCGAGTTTTAAGGAAATTTAAAAAGACTAATCTGTAATTGCAATTGAGAAAAAGCTGTGTGATTGTTTCACAATCACAATTTTTGCTTTAGATTTGTAAGTATGATACTGAAGCCTATGCTATTATTTCACTGTGCTTCATTATTTTACTCAATAAACATTAATTGTTTCGAAGATATAAGTATTATTTCGTTTTTTTTTTTATGAATGAATATCCCTAGTTATTTTTTCGTATTCGTTTTTAGTAGTTATTACATATTTTTTAAAAAGAATAAATCTAAATGTATTTGGCAAAAATCAATATAGTAATAAATTAGAATTTTTCCCAGACACATATCCCATTTTTAGGATAGGATCTCTAGTATATAAAGTTTATAGTATAATGCGTTTTGTTTGAATATCGATAAACCCATAAAGTTTAGCTAGAGATGCTTTATGTAAATTTATTGCTAATTGTATACTATCCTGAACGGTACAGCGCTGCTAACGTCGGCGAAGAGATCTATTGATCTGAAGGGGTCATAGAGATCCTCTCTCAGAGGCCATTTCCTAGGTTCATGATATTTTTTATATAGCAATGAAATTGATTCTTATTTTTCACAATGCAATATAACACTTGAGCTTCTTGTTTTTGTTTTTTTTTATGATGCTAATGTAGGCTTAAAATTAAATTTAGGAATTCGATCGCTTGAAGGTTTACAAATGAATAATCGCTAAAACTTTTTTCGTTAGCTGAACAGCCAAACGCTATAGTTCCATGAGATTGTCGGATATGTTATTAATTCTTAAACGGATTTAAATAATTGCGGTAAAGTGTTCAGGAACTTTCTTATTCAATTTTTTATCTAGCTTTTCTAATATAATTAGTTTTTAACCTTTTCTCCTCGCTAGGGATTCATATCGAGATTATCAGTTTATAATTAAACAATTATAATTAGAGCATTTCGATGAGAGACTAATGCACAAAACTCAGGCTGGAAAACTATGGTCCATTCAACAAGAGATATTGGCCACGTGAACTATTTCAAAATAGACCGCAGCTCCAGACTTACCATCTATTCTGGAACCGTCCGTGTAACACCGGATACAATTATCGTTATCACACCAGATGGACCCATCTTCCGTAGAAGGTAACCTGATACTGTATGAATGATTGAAAACAAACGTCTTCAACATTCTATAAGAAGCAAAACCTGTCATTGGGACCTTTAAAAGCATATCGCGATGAATGGTATGAATGACCATATCGCTTTTCCACTCGAAAACCTGCTTGTTTAATTTTATAACAGGCTTTCACTTGTCTGTTCAGTGAAATGGCGTGGTAGAGAAGGAGGTAAGAACCCTTTCGTAGTGCCTACCCTTTCATAGTTGATATCAAGCGTATGATGCTCGGTTTGGTAAAGTTCTCAACAGAGAACTTGTTATTCTATTATAAATTTAATCTTTCAAAAAAATGAATATGATGTGTACCAATATCAAATCGACATTAAGGGAAAATTATTTATATCTTGTTTATATAAGTGTGTGCCTCCTACATATGAAGTTAAACAAATAAGGAATATTGAAAGAAATATTCAAGTTTGCCAGCGGCATAGTATATTGTCAAGGATGGTAAATAAAAAGCAGAAAGAAAAAGTGATTGGTTGTGAGTTAAGGAGGCAAACTCTTATACTGTGCTTGCCAAATTGTATATAAGGTGAATGAGAGGAGTAGCGATAAACCGGAAACGATTCTCTTTCTCTTCAATATTTTGGATAAAGGAGTAAAGGATATATTCAATAGGTAGATATCACATAAAACACACGTTCACTTGGACTTAACTTACAGTGGACGTGCGGTATTTTTTACACCGACTCTTTTACTTATCCACCACTACTACATCCTAGTTCTTCATTCCTAGGAAATAAACCTTTCGCTACATTACTGTGACAAACAGTTATTTTTTTTATATATTTTTTTTTTTTTACTGAACGAAACCTATCATATCGTAAAATAACAAATTTCTGTGTTCTGTATTATAAAGGAAAATAAAACGAAAGTAAGATCATATTTCGTTTTGAGTCATTTTATGCTTTCTATAAATTTCATGTGACCGCTTCAAAAACTTTATCGTATACATTTGTAATGAATCCACCCAAAAAGTTTAGATTGAAGTTGAATTTGGTGGTATATTTCACACTTGTCATTTATTCACATTAAAATATTATTGTTTGAACGGTTAGTTTATTGATAATAGAGAAAATTTAGTTAGAATTAGTCCGTGCCCTCTACAAAAGTCAGTCTCTGTCCCCTAAGGTGTTTATGAAAAGGATTTCCATTATTAAACAGTTTATCTACACAAATATTTATCATTTTACAGTGTGTATACTGCACAGTATTTTACTACGCTTTTAAGAAGACAACCAAAAAGATATGCATATAAGTAGTTGTGGTGGTTGGTTCCGCAGAGCTGGAAAGCATTAGAGACATTTTCCATGGTAGCCTGCTTCATTTTGTGGTTATCGACCGGTTTCGGGCGCTCGCCCATCTTCAGGATGCGTTTTTCAGACAGTGTGACAACACAGACTTGCACAGAGCAAATTCAGTTTACACACTGACTGGTGTTTTTAATTGTATTTAAAACTAAACTCTTAAACTATGTCATGGGATATGGTGGAAATTATAAAAAAATTATAAAAAAAAAAAAAAAAAAAAAACCATAGGTATACATGCGTGCATGGATGCTGTATGTGAATGTTGTGTGAAAAGTGAAATATTGACTGGAATGCATAATTATAAAAAAACTTAATTATAAAAATCACTTAATTTTAAAATATGTTAGTTTAAATCGTTATTTAATTTCATTTTAAATTTATTTTTATATATCTTATATTTGATTTTGATTAGTTAATTGTAAAGTAAATCTCCCTCCAACAACAGTGTTTAAAAATTAGACCCCCACGTGTTGTTTCCATTGTAGGGAAAATTTGCCCCTGTAACAACCCAAACACGTGTTCCTTTCCCACCCAGCTACATGACCATACCCCTTGACTTAGTTTAAGAGTTTAGTTTTAAATACAATTAAAAACACCAGTCAGTGTGTAAACTGAATTTGCTCTGTGTAAGTCTGTGTTGTCACACTGTCTGAAAAACGCATCCTGAAGATGGGAGAACTCCCGAAACCGGTCGATGACCACAAAATGAAGCAGGCTACCACGGAAAATGTCTCTGATATGCACATAAACATTAAGTAACATATGTTTCAAAGAATGATAAATTTCATAAAAAAAAGACAGAACCAAAGCTCGTTTAGTTATTCTGAAAAGCAAATGATCCGCTTGGATTAAATATGTATCTTCAATCAGATCAGAAACCCCATTATCGTGTCTGGAAAAAAAGTTAAAGACACAGCCACTTGCTAAAACTTCTTTTGCGCTTAGACATGCCGTATATATCATGGAATTATCGTTAATTCTCCAAGTGCTATGGTTGAATCCTTTGCAAAAAATACAATTTGAAATGGCGTTCAGTTCATAAAATTATGACAATCGGTTCCTTAACTGCTTTTATAAAGCATTTAATTTATTAATCAACAAATGTAATTAGTATTTCCTGTTACATTTTTTTACAATCTGTTACAATTTTTATACATTGGGCTTATGTCAGTTGAAATGGTTGTGCATAAACAGAATACTATATTCCTGCTATTTTTAATTTTTGTAATATTTTGTTCATATGCACAAACAGACCATTTGTTAAAAACAATTTTTTAATGCAGGAAACCTAAAAATTGTATATATTTCGAGTTAAAAATTAATTTTGAAAGTATTATACAATCGCAACACTTCATCATATAGAATTAACAATAACACAAACGATGAGGTCGATTACTTGTCCTAAACAAAATCCCTCATGAATAATGTACCTATCACAGGACAATTTGCAACATGTCTAAAGTTTAAGAAAGTAAAATTTCAAATAACAAAGAAGTTATTTACATTGTTTATAAAGTAAACATAAAATTAAATAACTATCAATTTTATTAATTCAATACTAAATAATGCACAATGTAATGTATGCTTCTATATACTCGTATTTAATGCAAATTACATAGGACACAGAGTTTTTTCTTTATCCAGATTCAATACAATAAATCTGAATTTTTTACTTTTTCAGAGATAGTATGGACCATAGACTCTAGATAAATCTCTAGAGGTCATAGTAAATTGTTAAAAATTGTGGACAAGGCAATTTATAAAGAGAATAATTAATTTAAAATGTACCCAGTAGCCAAAGCAAAATTTTGTGCCCAGAGTAGTATGCTTGTTTAATTTCCTCACAGTGTAGTTGTGAAACTAACCGTGAGAAGCTTCCAACATTGGATATTGGAATATTTCCCATCGGTTGTCAGTTTTTTGTTGACACATCAAAGGAACCGCTTTCACAGCAAGGTGCATATAAATTCACCATATTTTTTTTATTTTGTTATTATTAATCACACACTCCAGGGGACCGTACCTAGCGCACTTGGCCTACTCTACACAATACGCAAATTACCGTCCATGCCACGAGGAGGTGGACCTCTACTTATCCCTCTAGCCTTACATAGTATCGCAACTTCTCGAGCAAACTCAACAAAGTCTTTAAAATGTTTAGCACTTTTGGTTAGTTCTTTGCAATCTCCCGGCCAGTTCTCTCCCCATCTTCATAGCTTGAATTGCATTTGGATTCCTGCCTTGTCGAACAGAGGGCACCGGAAGAGAGAACGTGATGCACAATATCTCGTTCACCGCGTTCATAATTCGGGAAATCTTTCAACCAAACTCACCATACTGTATTAACAGGATTAATTTAAAAACAGTAGTGACATTGCAGTAAAAACATGAGACCATCATTCCACCAAAAAACGTGAGACTCATTCATCGCTGGAATCGTTAGGTAAGGAATATCATATTGTAAGTCCTTGATAGGTTTTTTTCTACGGCTCTTTAGGAACAAATACCTGATTGCTAGCAACAAGGCTCTTAGGGGAAAGTGGACTAACTACTTTTTCAGGGATCTGGACGTTGCAGTTTGCGGAGATCTCAATATTCATCTCTGCGGAGACTTCTCCAGGACTCACACAACACTTATAGGATCTGAAGAGCTTGTTGAAGTGTAAAATTACTTGAGTTTTAGCTATTCATAGACAAACTCTAGTCGTAGTGGATTCTACTTTATAGCCAATTATATAAATTTACTTTATATAAATGTACACTCTATTTAATATAAAATTAAATTTACTCTCCAAAAAAATGATAAATAACTGAATTATGAAATTTATACTCGTATATAATTTGAAATTTATGCAGCAGCCTAAGTTATATTTGAGAGAGGAAAAACACACGATTTCAAAAAGTTTGATAATTGTAAGTTAGGTGGACTAACTACTCTTTCAGGGATCTGGACGTTGCAGTTTTGGAGATCTCAATATTCATCTCTGCGGAGACTTCTCCAGGACTCACACAACACTTATGGGATCTGAAGCTTGTTGAAGTGTAAAATTCACAACTTATCTAAGTTATCACAACTTATCTATCATCTGATTAATTTTATTGCACTTTCCATATAATGTTTTCATATCTGTCTAGGAAAATTAATATATCGTTCATTTCTCTGTCAATATGAATTCAATGTCACTATTCTAACTACGATACAATCAACAACTGGAACATAAAAAACTCGAATCATGTAGGCTAATTTCCATTCAACCTACTGGAA
Source organism: Triatoma infestans (assembly GCA_011037195.1). NCBI lineage: Eukaryota > Metazoa > Arthropoda > Insecta > Hemiptera > Reduviidae > Triatoma > Triatoma infestans. The sequence continues at coordinate 187,729 of JAAEAF010013768.1, read as the reverse complement.
TAATCGATGGAACCAGCAGGTGCAGCGCCTTGTAAATAGTGTGTAATGGTACCGTGTTTGTGTCAAGTTGGGGTCTTAACATCTAAGTTGTGGTCACACGTGTAGATCAGTTTAATTCTGAAAAAAGTGTGATAATTTAATGTTTGAACGATATCAAAGGCTAAATTCAGATTTTCCGCATGTAAAAAAAATGGTAGGATTGTAAGAAACTGATTTATCATATGCCTGCTTGCATATTATCAATACCATCATCATTAAACGTTTATTCCTGACCTAGTTATTACAAAATTTCAAACACATATTTTTCATGTTATATTGGCGTTCACCTATTCGTTCTTCTAAAATAAATTATCAATTTTGTCTTGCTATTAATTTGTTAATGTATTTATTTATTTCAAGGTAAATGTATTCCTTACTGAATTTTTATTCTGTTTTCCGACAATTTGTTTATTGTCCCTTTCCTATGAAGGGATTAGCTCAATGGTAGCGCTATGGATTTCCAAGCGAAGGTCCCGGGTTCGAATCGGCTAGCAGTGCTGCCCTTACATTTTCTCTTTCTAAGAGCCTCTAAGCTCATGCTTTCTGTAGCTAAAGAATACTGAGAAAATTATGGGATCTCAGCAGAAAACAAAAGAACCATCTAGGCCAAAACAGCTAAAAGATGTTGGGTCAGAATAGTGTATAATATTTTGTGAAGGAAAAAACAGGGTTACATTTCAATATTCCAATAAGGAAGAGAGATTTGGGTAAACTCCAAACATATTTTTGCTCTTATCTTGATTAATATCAATCTACTGATAAAAATGCACATAATGGAAACTGTAGACAAAGAAATTACAATAATAATTTATTTGGAAATGGTACCAAAGGAAATAACGTTAACAAAAAAGATGATAATATCTTCTCTATTTGGGACAGAGGTGCACAATGCCTTAAAGCATGTTATTGGATATTCCAGTACAATCCCCTCTAATGCTTGATTTGTGTTTGTGGTTTGTTTTAAAGAATGATTTCTTTCCCTCCCAAAAGTTCCTACTATTCATTTCGTTCGTTTTTTTCACTTTATTTATTAGTAAGAAAAGAATTGTAATTTAAAAAAAAAATTACATTCACCTCTCAGAGTAGCTATCACATTTAAGTATTTTCTCTATATTTAATACAATTTTTTTGGCAGTAAAAAATATCGAACCTCAAAAGTTCGATGTTTCAAGATATTTCCAAGTTCGATGTCCTCAGTTTGCAGATATTTCAATGTACTCCCGCTTTATAATGATTTATTAAAAAAAAAACGGCATCTAGAACTAAAAACGGATAATATTATTATTTAAATAACTCCCTTCAGTTAGTAGTCAATTTAAATCTAAATGAAAAAGAATATAGTTTGATTTTGTTGTTGTTGAGGTATTCTACGCAACGTAGATCCTCTCGATTCAGCTGATTTCCCCATTTGTCTACTATGAGCATCCGCTTCTGTTAAACCGTATCCGGTCATATCCTCTTTAACTACATCCTCCCACCTTGTTCTGGATCTCCATCTTTTCCTCCATCCTTCTGTTTCCCAATCAAACACTGCCTTCGGTATACGGTTATCATCCATCCTAAGTAAGTGTCCAAACCATTTCAGTTGTTTTAATTCTATTGCCTGAAGGTTATTGCCGTTTAGCTGTAGCTCATTTCTGATATCCAAGTTCCTTACTCTATCTTTTCTGGATTTCCTGCCGATCTTCTCCAGCAGTCCATTTCGGTGGCTAATAGTCTTCTTCTTTCATATTTATTTAGGGTCCAGGTTTCTGCACCGTACAGAACTATACTTTCAGAAACGGTGGTGTATATAAGACGCTTAGTGCTCAGTGAAATATTTCTACTCCACAGCACAGTATTGAGCAGTCCTCTTACTCTTTTCCCTTCCCTTATTCTTCTATCCACCTCTAATCTCGAACCACCTCCATTTTCGACTATGAATCCCAGATACTTGAAGTTGCGTGTTATCTTTAGCTGATCAGGGCCGAGCTTCATCTTGTCCTGGACTTCACTGAGATGTTCAGTTTTGCTGAGATTGATATCAAGGCCCTAATCCTGATATTCTTCGTTTAGTTTTCTCAACATATAATCCGCATTCTGCGCCAGTACTACCTGGTCATCCGCAAATTGCAGATTGCTCACATGAAAGTTATCTCTCACTTTTAAATCCATTTAATGACATTTCTTTCTCCATTCTTTTAAAGCCGCATCTAGATATATCTTAAATGGAGTGGAAAACATGTAGCATCCTTGTAATAAACCTTTGGTACTGCTGAAGGTTTCGGAAGTTTGCGAACTTATTTTAACTGAACATTTGTTTCCTTCATAAAATCTTTGAATCACTGCAGTCACAGAATTTGAGAAAGTTCTGAATAAATAAAAGAAAAAAACTGGCAAAATGTTAGTTGCGAATGGATGTAATGAAAAGAAAAAAATTCTTTGTGAATGTCGCTCTTTATCTACTACTGACTACGAATAAATCGTATTATTTTTACGATTGTGAATAATTATGACTGTCTAGGATTTTATCCGTTGTAGTACGCATTTTTATGTTGTTCCTGACTGGTTTCGTGTTCTCATCTATCAACAGATTAAGGCTTTCAAATTCCTGAGCCGAGTGGACTTTAAGTTTCTGTCATCACTATACTTGTTGATTGTATGCAAGAGGTTAGTATGTATGTGTGTTTATTAATAAAAATGGAATGATTATAAATTATGATTAAATATTAGGAAATAGTGTACAATAAATAGCACGTTTTGAAGGTTACTTAATCTAAATTTTAAATGTGGAGTTTACTATTGCAGTTTAAGTTCAGCTTAATTTTAATGGTGGGGGGGGGGATCTGAAATTTTAACTGTACATTATACAAATAAGAAAGAGATAAGCAATGTATAAAGAAGAGAAAAGGAACGTATAAAGTTGAAAGCTTGTTGTAAGAAATAAAACTACTGAAATGCATGTAACAATGGCATGATGTGAATCCGACACTGTTTATAAAAATGTAGGGCTAATTATATATATATATAATTATACTCGTATATACATTCGTAAAGAAATAAGGGTTCTTAGAGACAAATAGGGAAAAGTATTAACAATATGGATGATATCATAATACGCGCAGGCAGCACATTGGTTAGTTTGCTTCTTCACACAATTCTCTTCATATAAGACATACACATTCACAAATACACTCACACACACATCCGAACATAAGATAAATTCTTTAAAAAAAAAAAAAAAAAAAAAAAAAAATGGGCAATGGACAAATGGGGCGGATATATCAACTTAATCTTTTCTAACAGACTTAAATATGGACGATGTCCAGTACAAAAGGAAAGCATTGTCATTGTCTCAGATTACTTATTACTTTCTCTTACCCACTAATGAAACGAAGTATGTTGCGATACGTGGTAAATTTTTGAAAATGAATATTCGCCGGAAATATTGTTTTATGGTTCCTTCAGTGCGATATTATGTTTTTAGCGAATGGTCTTGTATCATGTGTATATGTAAACAAAAGTAAACGAAAAAAAAAATCAAACTTGGTATTCCGTTTAGGTACTATCACCGACCGCATCTGTCAAGAAGATTTCGGGGCAAAATCAAACAATCAAAACGTGCAACTTTACTGAATAGTGTTTTTCTTTAAGTTTTTTATGATTATCTCAAAAACGGTTCTACTATTTTTTGCAAACTTCGTATACTATCTATACTAGCGCATACCTATCACTTTTATTTGATACAATTTTTTGGGAAAATTGATATTTGGAGGGTTCTGTGGGAACAGAAGGGCTGTGTTTTTCTCTAAAGTATCATTTCAGAATCATGTATGATGATTCTATAATGCATAGAATATTAATATAAATTATAAGTATTGGTAGATATCCATATTTGAAGAAAATCGGTTAACCGGAAGCAGCGATATCACAGGAAAAGTTTTTGAATTTTTTTTTTGGAATTTTCTCGATAAAGACTGTTAATAATTTTCTTTAGACTTGGATTGCTAACTGCACAGATAATAAATTTTTTATTTAATAGTTTTTTTTTTTTTTTTTTAAGGAAAACTGACTTAATGGAGGACATGGGGTCCTGTCAAATTGGATTAATCAATTTAACCTAAGTGGTTTTTCAGGAGGGGCAGGGCCAATGCACTGCTGACCCTACAATCTATTGTGCTAAGCCCCCTTGTTGCTGCAGGCTGCTCACGGCACCCATACAGATGTCTCAAGCGAACGATCTCTACAAGACTTTCATCAGGTTAAGATATCTAAGGAAACCTAATAACCTGACGGGCTGTAGGGAGAATATATTCCCTTCCACCTCCTGGTAGCTACTCAGGTTCTTAAATCTTCAGTGGGTGGCAACCTCGCCGTCTGTTAGGAAATGTAATTCGAGTTTCCTCCATCAACCTTAGTGGTTAAAATTAGGTTAAAATTTATATTGCCGCTACAAGCTTTAGAGCAACTCCCATATTAGGTACACGCAGTTATACATGATAGCCCCTACCATAACCATCACCATCATAACCACCTTTCTTATGGCAAGCACATTTAAACATTTGTAAACAAAATAATTTTCAAGATTATTTATCTAATATTGTAACATTTTGCCCGCACGCGTTGGTCTAGCACGCTCGCCTTTGTTGCGAGAATTCAGGGTTCGGATTCCCGTAAAGATAAACTTGGTACTGACCAATCATCGTGAATAAAAGTGGGAAGATACAGTTGGTAGCGCATCTAGGTAGCGAAGGTCAGTGGTCAGAACTAAACGGCGAGGGAACCACGGCATGCTTGGTTAAAATTTCAGCGCCTCCCAATCGAAATCGCCGTCTGGCAAGCCTTGGTCTTTCATGGGCTGTTGCGGCATAGATTTTTTCTTTTTCTTTTTTTATTGTAATTTTGTAGTAAGAGAAAGCAGAGTGAGTGTTTCTCACCTCATTTTTTACTTTCTCTTACTCCTAGTAAGAGGAAGTATTGTAATCGTGCCAAATTTTCGATATTGAGTTTTCACTGGGAATATCCGTTTTGAGGTCCCCTGAGTCAAAAAAAGTGGTTTTTAGCAAATAGTCTGTATGTATGTGTATGTAAATGAACAGCATAGCTCAAAAACGAAAAATCGTAGAAAGTTCGAACTTGATATTCCGTTTAGTTATCACCATGGGATCCGACATTGGGTCATCTGTCATAATTCCTCAACCGGAAATACCACTTTACAAGTTTTTTTTTTTTTTTACGTTTTTGCGATTTTCTCAAAAATAGCTCCAACGTTTTTCTTCAAACTTGGCAATATCAACTACACATACTAAAAACTACAACTTTTATTTGAAACATTTCTCCGGGAAAATTCATATAAGGGCACTTCTGGGGGAGGGGTGGGCTTAGGTTTTCATCTAAAGTGCTATTTCATTATTAGACAATTCTGCCATCTAAATAAATGTTAATTAGAATTGAATATGTTGTTGAAATTCCGAGTTTCAAAAAAATCGGATAACCGGTAATGCGTTTACTTTACCAGTTTACTAAATGATTTTTTTCACTTTTTCGCGATTTTCTCAAAAATAAGCTCCGACGATTTTCTTGAAACTTCAAATAGAAACTAAACATGCAAAGATCTACATCATTTATTTAAAAACATTTCTCTGGGCAAATTCATTTAAAGGCACTTTTAGGGAAAGGGTGGGATTATAATTGATTAGAAACAAAATGACAATAGAAATAATTAGATTGCAGAAATTCCGAGTTTCAAGAAAATTAGTAAACCGAAAGTGAGCTTTTACTGAACAGTTTTTTTAAAGTTTTCGACGAATTTCATTAAATTTGTCAATTATAATTTGGAAAACTGGAGTAAGAGAAAGTTGTGTGAGTGTTTCACACCAGATTTTTATTATAGTCATATTATGTACTTCACTTATTTAATAATGTAATGGTATTAGTACATTATTTTCCTATGTTATTTTATTACTTTTTCTTGTTGTATTAGAAGGAAGTATTTGTACTTGTGTACAATTTTTGAAATATAGTTTTCAGTTTACGGTGTGGGAAACGTGGCTTTCAGAAATTTGTGTGTTTGTTTTGTGTTGTTTAAGTACTACATGGGTATCCCGAGAATAAGCTTTTGTCAATACTGATTACACAAACTGATTACACAATACTAGAAAATTGGTTGTTTTGTTTTGGGCGATTTTCTTGAAAACGGTTTTAACAATTTCATTTAAATATTTTGTGTACCCACTCACTTGTTTACAATATTAGATCTATCACTTTTATTGTGGAAAATGTTTTTGTTTTTTTCTGCTAAAATTACTTTTTTCCAAAATAACGAATTAATCAAAATTCATTGTGTTGATGAAATTCCAAGTTTCAAATAAATTGGATGATTGGAAGTGCTGGTGAGTGTTTTTTTTTTACATTTTTCTTTTTCTTTTGTCGATGTTCTCGATAATGAAATTAACGGTTTCTTTATAACTGAAGAAACTAATTATATGTAAATCGATTTTAAGAAGTTCTGGGCGACTGAAAAGGGTAAGGCTTCTCTCAAAATTGTGGTTTTATTTTAGTTTAGTTTATGTTTTTCCAGCTATATTTATTACGTTTCCTATAAAAATTAAATGCCCATTTACTAAAAAAACCTTTGTCCATAAAAAAAAAAAAAAATTTTTTAAAATGAAGACAGTGAAATTAAAAATTAGTTTAATTAATCTATCGTTTAGATGTTACAAGTGTTTATAAGAAAATTGTATGCAATCTATTCAGTTAAAAAGAAAATAAGCGGCTGGAAAGAAAGCTTGTGCAATACAAGCTTTCCTAAAGCTCTTCTTGTAGAAATACCCAGTCGATAATCTCATTTGAATTTCCAAGCAAGAGGGTGGCTGCTGTGGGCGTAACAGGCACGTGTAAGCATCGGCGGAAATCAACAGTATGGACAACACTGTGTGTTACTATAAACTGGGTGACATGCTAGAAAGAAATACGAAGAGCCTAGAATTTGGTTAGAGTGGAAAAGGACTCAGAAAAAGAAAAGAGTTAAGTGTCTAGAATAATAAATAAATTAAATGTTTCTAAATTAGTATTATCAAGATTATAATGGACTTAAGTTACTAAAGAGGAGTTTTCCTCAATCTTTAAGAAAATCACCTTCCTCTAATTTTCTTCCTTAATGTTGTAACAGGATATTTTGAGCGTATTTTCCAAATTTTTTGAATATGTTCTGAGGGGGGTCCCCTATTTACAAAAAAAAAAGTAAAAAATCTGGTGTGAAACACTCACACCACTTTCTCTTATTCTAATTAACAATTTAATTAAGAAATACTTTTTAAAATTGCAATGTTACAAAGTTAATAGCTGGCCCCTAAAAATGGTGATGGAGATTTTAATTGTAAAGCTGAGCGGGGTCTCTATGTCAAAACTCGGAAGCTTGTGCAAAGTTAATTTCAAACTAACTGACACCTTCTTAAAATACCACCCTTCTAAAATAATTTTATTCAGAAAAATGTTTCAAATAAAAGTGATACGTTTTTATCTATGCAGCTAGCATTCCAAGTTTAAAGTAAATCGTTATAACCTTTTCGAAAAAAAATTTAATTTAATGTAATCGCACATCCGCTTGACCGATTTTCTTCAAATTTGGAATTCTTTCAATTCTTCTAATGTATATTAATACATTATGTAGTTCATAAAACCATATCCTAGGCTAGGGCAAGGTGAAAAGTTTTCGGCTCTCGGTGAATAGATGGCACTGCTACAAATGAAATTATTGTTTTCTTATGTTGGTACACTTGTTGCAAAAGTAAATACCAAATTTGAATTTGATCAGACAAATAGTTTGTTTTATACGGCTGTTTAAAGTAAGCGTATTGTGTGTGTGTTTTTGACAAATAATGGAATAAACTTGAATATCGTTCCATCATAAAATTCTCCGTTTTGGTTGGTTTATCGCCAACAAAAATTCATCCAAAGTTGGTGAAAGTGTATGAGGAATCTGCACCTTCGTTATCAACAGTAAAAAAATGCTGAGTTCAAACGTGGTCGTACATCGATTGAAGTTGATCCACGTGAAGGACGGCCAAAAACTGCAATTACCGAAGAAATTATCGAGAGGATACACAATATGGTTCTAGATGATCTACAATTAAAGGTGTATGAGATAGCTAAGGCTGTAAGCATTTCAGAAGAAAGGGTACGACACATTTTACACGTAGAACTCAGTATGAGAAAGCTTTGTGCAAGATGGTTGCCGTATCTGTTAAATGCTGATCACAAACAAATAATGAATCGAGTTTCTCAGCAATGTTTGTGTCGTTTTAAGAAGAATCCAACCGATTCGTTACTGCGCCGATTTGTTACGATGGATGGAAAGTGGGTGCACCACTTTACAGCTGAGTCAAAACAAGAGGTCCAAGCAGTGGGTAGTAGCCACCGAAAAAAGCAAAGACAATTGCATCGGCTGGAAAAAAGTTATGGTTTGTGTTTTTTGGGATTCCAACTGTCCACCTGCCAAAAGGTCAAACCATTAATGGAGAATACTATGCACATCTTCTTGATCAGCTAGATGAAAAAATTAGTGAGAAAAGGCCAGGCTTGGAAAAGAAAAAAATCCTCTTTCACCAAGACATTGCACCCGCCCACAAAGGCGTTTCGGCAATGGGAAAATTGAAGGATTTGAAGAATGGATTGTTGGAAAATCCTCCTTATTTGCCAGATTTGGCTCCCTCTGACTTTCATCTATTTTGCAAACCTTAGGAAATTTGTAATTGGAAAACATTTTGGGTCAAATGAAGAGGTGATAGCAGCGGTAAATGGATATTTTGAAGACCTTCCAGAATTGCACTTCAGGGACGGAATCCAGTATTGCAGTAACTTTGGACAAAGTGTATTAAACTTCTAGAGACTAGATTGAGAAATAAATGCATTTTTAAAATAAATAAAAAAATTCATTTTCACTAATAGGCCAAGAACTTTTCATCACCTTGCCCGCTATTATACTGAAGTAAAGAAAAGAACGTCCAAGGAAATCATAACGCTTTCTGTTCACTAAGAAACTCCCAAATCAATTTTCCCGGGACATTGTTTCAAATAAAAGTGATCTGTAGATAGTATACGAAGTTTAAAGAAAATTCTAGAATAGATATATATCTCTTGAATAAATTACCTAGATCACACTACTGAGCTGCAAGGGAAGTCGTTTTATTAAAAATATACAAGAACCTCCTCTAGTATCTAGTAATATTTTACAAAGGATACGGTTATATATTTAAATCGCATTGTAATTCTTTTTCGTATTTCTTAGAGAAGAGACAATTCCAAGCAAGAACGATCAGAAGCTAATTTTATTGTAGAGTCAGTTTAATGTGAAATTTATGTAAATTTAGTGACTGTTGGGAAAGTTGAATATTACAGCTTTGTAGAACTTGTATAAATTCGTTTTATAAAGTTTACCTTAACGTCCATTAAGTTTCCCCATGGAAAGGAAAGGTTAATCTTAAATTTATTTTGATTCTTATTGAAAGAAAATTTGATATTAATATGCTGTAATAATTCATACTATGGGCAAACTAGATCGTATCCTTTTAAGACGAAATTTATCAACCAAAACATATTTCTTTCCATTAATTCTGACCGATTCAAAAGAATTCCACAAAATGAAACTATGATTTTTGCATGGACGTACTACTGTTATCGTGGTTTGTATTATTAACACCGCGTTCGGGAAAGGAAGAGCTAGAGATTATTGTTCATTGTTGGTTTTTCTAAATTTCTTTCTAGAGATACTACCGAGAACAACCGAGAACCGTAAACCATATGAGAGACCTTAAACAGATCAGTTGAAGCATATTCTCGTCACCTCATGGTTAGGAATGTTTGAAAAGTTGCATCAGATGCTGGTATTGAAGTTATGATAGTTTCAGTAAAAAAAGGCCTAGATAAATGGGTTCTGCTTAAGCTGTTTGAAAATCAAATTAATTTTACTGTTTCTTATGCGCATGTAAAAGAAATGATCCTATTTTTCAGAAAAGTCCTAATACTATTGATGCATATCTTCTCGGACAGTCAGGCTGCACTGAAGGCGCTTGGGGCATTCAGAACCACTTCTTCCCTAGTCAGGGAGTGTAGAGACTCCCTGGAGGCGTTGTCCCGGCACAACAAAGTGCGGCAGGTATGGGTGCCAGGACACAAGGGGATTAAAGGCAATGTACTAGCCGACCAACTGGCCAGGAATGGCGCGAAACTTCCTTTCTGTGGGCCAGAACCTGATCTGGGAATAGCCAAAAGTATGGCGAGGGCGTCTCTGAGAGAATGGACTCGGAGAGAACATAATCGTCCCTGGAGGCTAAGCACTGGAGCAAAACACGGCAAAATGGTTATGCCAGAGCTGGGTAGAAGAAGAACCAGAGAGACCCTGGGTTTAAACAGGTATCAGATTTGTCTGATAACGGGCCTGTTCACAGGGCACGGCAGGTTCAAGAAACATCTGCACAAGGTGGGTTTGGTTGGATTCGGAGACCTTGTGTAGACTGTGTCAGGAGGAGGAGGAGAGGGCCTCTCACCTGTTATTTGATTGCGTTGCGGTCGGCAGATTGCGGTAAAAGATCTTCGGCACGTTGAGAACTGAGGAAATCGTACTGCAAGAAGGACTGGTGGGGAAAGTCCTGGACCTCATGAAGAGGGGAGGATTCCTCTACTAGGTATTGAGGGGTTGGCACAATAAGCCTCAACGGATAGGCTGCGGTGCCTGGGTTTGAGTCCCCCCCCCTCTTGTGTGTCAATCTAATCTAATTGATGCATAACAACGCTAGAAACTGTGTTTCACATTTGATTTTCTAAATAAATTAAACACTAAGCTATGAAGTTCTATCATAGAATTAGATTCTTACTTATAGAATTACATTGTCCACACAACCCAGATTTGTAACCAGCAAACTATCATTGTTTCTAGCTTTGGACCATTTTCTAAATAGATAACCGAAAAAAGAGGTAAAAAACAACTTTTTTCAAATATTCCTTATTTACAGACTCGGAATTTTAAAACATTGGAAGCTCTTTATAAAATTAGTAATCCTTGCTTTTGATTGCAACGGAAATTTTTTTTTAATACAAAGTATTTAGCTGTGAAAACAAAAATTGATGATATATTTTGCATAACCAAAGAAGCATATTTGATACATGACAACCCTTATACAATGACCCTTCCTCCTTCCCGCCAGTATACTTTTTCTTTAAAACAAAAGTTTATAGAGTTGAACAATATATAAAGTAGAATGATCGATGTTTCAGCACACTTCCTTTCTTGTTAAGAAGAAAATTCTGCATTTATAAAGTTTGTATATAACAGGTGTACAGGATACTTATATAACGGAAACTTCCTTTAAAGTTTTCCAGTGAAGCTTTTATGAATGGAAAAGTGTAATCCTTTAGTAATGAGTGAGGGCATTTCCTTTCTGTGCAAGCTGAAATGGTTTATTTAAACTTGTGCATGACAATGAAATAGAATGAAGTAGCAGATGCGCTACAGAGCAAAGGGGAAGCCGGCTATGCATCTATACGCTCTTATATATCCTTTGAGACCAAAAGGGACGACTTTCCATCACACAAAGTTTTGTTCTGGTTGTTTATAAACAAAGGGTTGAGTTTAAGAACTTTAAGCAAACTAAATTGTGGACGACCGTATTAAATTTATATGTCATTTAGGGTTTCATTGTTAATTTAACATGCGCCTGGTTACAGTCATTTTTAATTAAAAATAATTAGGTGGACAGGAAAGTAATGTCGTTTCTGCGCATGTCGATATTCGTTTGCCATTTATCAGCTCATTGTGTACTTTAAAGTCGTGCCAAAGACATTTTAAGGTTAGAGTGACTTGTTTACGCGTAAATAATTAAATCTTAAACTTTTTTTGCAATTTATGGTGAGATGGCCAGCCAAGCACCAGAAGGGGTACATATCCGGCATTGTATGCTTTTTGAGTTTCACAAGTCGTAACGCAAAGTTGCTCCCAAAAACATTTTTGCGATCTTTATCCAAGTGCATTAGATGTTCGTAAATGCCAAAGGTGGTTTTCTAAGTTCAAATCCGGTAATTTTGATCTTTTCGACTCGTATCGATCAGGAACACCAACAACTTTAGACAATGATATGTTAAGGGCGGAAGTGGAAGCAAATCCGTATCAGACAATCGAGGAAATGTCAAACACTCTTAACCAACCTTGGTCGACCATCCAAGAACATTTGTAGCAGATTGGTAAAGTAAGCAGAGCAGGTGTTTGGGTCCCGCATAATCTGTCCGAAGAAAACAAAGCAAGTCATTGCTCAGAGCACAATACAGAAGCGTTTTTTGATCGCTTGATCACTGGAGATGAAAAAATGGGTCCTCTATGGCAATCTAAAACGCAAAAGGCCGAATGAATCGGAACAAAATCCAGCTAAGCCAGGTTTAGGTTTACACCCCAAAAAGGCGCTTTTGTGGGTTTGGGGGAGTATTCGAGGGATCGTTCATTTTGAAGTGCTGAAACCTGGACAAACTGTGAATGCAGACCTTTACTGTGAACAATTGGAACGAGTAAATCAATCTTTAATTGAAAAATGCCCAGCGATTGTCAACAGAAAAGGCGTTATTCTGCAACACGGTAATGCAAGCCCGCACTATGCAAGACGAACCCAGGAAAAAATTAATGAATTAGAGTGGGAGGTATTACCTCATCCACCATACTCGCCCAATATTATGCCATCGGATTTCCATTTATTCCGATCGCTACAACATTTTCTAAGTGGCAAATAATATGAAAATTTGGAAGATGTCCAAAATGCAATCTCCAAATATTTTGCTCATAAACCAATTGATTTTTATCGATCCGGCAATGAAAATTTGCACACTAGATGGCAAAATGTTGTTGATAATGAGGGTGATTATATCATTGATTAAAAGTACAAACTTGTTAAAAATTTATCTATTTTAATTTAATGTAAAATAAACGACATTACTTTCCGATCTCCCTTATATATTATCTTTTCACAATACATTAACTAAAATGGTAACAAAAGCAAAAATACAAAATTTAGCTTGTTCTAGCAAAACATGAACATCTAGTGAAAACTAGTTCTATTTCTTGAGCGCCAATTATAACTCAAGGAGAAAGAATTCTGTAGAGAGTGGAATTATAGGATTAAAGAGAAACGCAGAGGATTTACCAGAAAAGTTAGGTTATTACTGAGAGAGAGAGAGAGAGAGACAGAGAGAAAGAATTCTTTAGAAAGAGAATCTTGGTTAAAAGTACGCAGCCGTGACTGGTCCTTTTACTCCCCATTAAACTAACAACACTTTTACTTATAGAATTACATCTCATAATAGTAAATAATAAAGTAAAAAAGCTAACTCCTAATATTTTTATAGACTCTGTTTTTTCTAAATCTACTATAAAAAATTAATATAAATTTAGATGTCACTATTCTATCTTTTTATTTCACTTGCGCTCATATCTGTCCTTAAACTACATTATAATTAGTGCCCTGGTACTCAGGAGAGACTTCTAATTTACTTAATACTAAAATCCTAATCCACATGTATAGCACATGTAAACAATAAAACACACTCCTTCAAATCATGCTAATAAAGCCGCATTTGCAAGATGCTAAAGGTTTAATATGCCTATGACAGAAGAGCTTCACTATTTAGACTCACATAGAATCCTATGCTGGCTCACATTCTCATCCTGAAATCATCGTACAAGCGACACATTAAAAAAATACCATGTTCTGCGGTTTCACACTCATCGCCATGGAATATATAGTCCTTTACAAGATTCATATTTTACTATTCCCCATTTAAGTGGCTATACCCAGGTAGTAATCGCCCCCAAGGCTAGGGGGAATTCTTATAGAAACATCCTCCTAATCACTCTCCATGCCAAGAGCATCACGTACAAATTGAAACGGTTGTCCTTTCATTTTCCTGAATTTTTCATCAATTCTACATCTTTTAGAGAAAACAAGTTTTTATTTTCAACCAATTTTGTAATCACCCTCGTTATCAACAAAAATCGCTATTTCCCTGCCGATCGGGTATCGAGTCAATGGTTATACACTGAAATGAAAAATATTTTCCTTATTTCTATCTGCTGATTTTATTACCTTACTGAATTAATCAGAAGATATACAGTAAGAGCCTAGAGTGACAAAGTTGACATTTTCTGCAGTTCTAAACCTAACAATTAGCAAGAGGATAATGAAATGTGATTGGTGTGGATATGTTGTATGCTTGTAGTATTGTAGCACGAGCGGTGTCTCTTAGGGCTTATGTGTATACATTATGTTTTAAAGCGAGAGAGAGAGAATTATTAGAAATAAGTTGAAGTCACCATTAGATAAAAATAAATATATTATCTCTAAAGAAATTTAAATACTTTATAATAATTCATAATAATAAGCTTATAAATATATGGAATCAAATATTTAGCTAGATTGGTTTAAATAAAATGTTAAACACTTCTAACTGGTACTGATGTTCTGTCTCTATGAATATTGCTTGAATATCTCAATTAGACGTTGGTGAAATGCTGTAAGAAAACTGGTGAAAGCATGCATCTCTTGGTAGTTAAAATCCTGCCCTTTATGTATGATTTTTAGAAGGGGGTAAAAGACAAAGTTGACTAAGTTCTCCGACCTCTCTTGTAACGGTTGTCTTATAACCTGGATTTTCAGCCTTGTACAAATTTCCAGCCAACTTAGATACATTTAAAGTATAGAATATATTTTCACTCACTTCTTCCACTATAATCGAACATTAAATAGCTATAAGATGTCTAGTGATTGTTGAATTACTAACTTTAGAAAACCAAAATCTTTTTTTTTAATTGGACAGGTGTCAGGTTATGAGATAAACTTTAAATATAAATTGTAAGCCAAATGGAATCAGTCTCATGGGGAAAGATCACTTTTTAAATATGCGGATGAATTAAAATATCATTCATTTTGTCGTGAACTGCCCAATACTAGAAGAGTTTCTTCTAGAACTGAAAATATTAATGTCATTTCTCACCAATCACAAGTTCGGTGATTATAGACACTGTGGTTGTAAATAAATTGAAAATGGTAATAACATCCATTTAGGCGTAAATTACATAAATAAACTTGTTCTTCCAAACAAAGATCATAAAACGAATATTCTCACCGTATACAAGTAGTCTGGCAGAAGCCCCATTATCTAAGGATGGCTCTTTCCTCGTGGATGGAAACTGATTACAATTTTTCCAGGAATCTTGGAGTCTCTGCGAATGTTCGTGCCTAAAATCCGTGTCAAAACCAATTATACTTACACATCTGACGCCTGAGAGCCTCTCAGAGATGGAAACAAGAAAGACCGAAGAGGTAATGGCGTAAGACCGGGAGGAGAAGATCGAAGGAGGAAATGACGACCAGAGATCAATGAAACTGGGCAGGTCGGGATCATTGGAAGAAACTGACATTATAGACTGACAAAAGTAAAGTAAGAGCTAAGGGAAAGAATCCTGTTGATGTAATTGGTTTTATTAACCATAGAACAATCATAATTAATTTTATTATTAATAACACCAATAAACCCAACTAAATTTTTTATTAAAAAAAAAAAACATTATTAAATACCAACAGGTATTTAGCGTATAAACAGGTATAAAGGGAAATAAACTGGTTTTTTGCCCTACACTATTGGTCAGTTATCGAGCAACAGGATTAATAAGAAAGTCCTGCTGATGGATCATCAATCATTGTCATATATAGAATAGATTCAGTTAACCTCCTACACGATATATCATCTGCCAGATATCTATTCTTGGACTGAATCTTTTATCAATCAAGCTTTATCTCAGCTTTGCAGACATACTTTTTGGAATAAGACAAGGTAAGGACAATTTAAATTCTAACTGAAAAGGAATACACATTATATTTAGACTTTATATAAAATATTAGTTATTCAGTTTTCAATTTTATTTACAATACTTGGTCAAATCAAAAATAACAATTTCTTAAAGTATATATTTGTTCCATCTATCTACTAGTTTTTTTATACCAACAGTGAAAAATTCTTAGTCTTGAAGTGTGGTTTTGCTGTGCATTTAGTTAATTGAAACTTAGCGCCACATGAGACTTTCGAATGAAACAAACAAAAAGAAGTCAGATGATGCAAGATCTGAAGTTTATCTTTTCCCTTGCTCCATAGTCACATTTCTGACAATAATTCAAGCATTTCCAGTCAATTTAACGACCAAGACTCTCAATTGTATCCTATTAAGGAAGAAAAGGTACTCACATCCCCCTGTCTTATATCTTTGATAAATCTAAAGACCGGGAAACACCCTTCTCTGCCCTTCAGTGTTTACTATTTTCTTTTCCTCCATTATTGACTTCGCTGTCACAAATTGCTTGGTGACGGCTACTGCAAACTGGGGAGCACAAAACAGTAGTATGCATCCCATCTTTGGCCACTCATCCGGCTTCTCATCCTTCTGCCTGTCCCGGTACCCAGAAAAGCTCTACTTTGCTCCGTGGCCTTTAGGTCTCCTCTGCATTTACCCACTAATTTAGATTTTCATCATGGCTTATTCAAAGCCTTGGTTGCTGTTTGGCTATCAGATAAATAACCTCACTTCTTTATCTTCTTCCTACCACTCTTCCACCATGCAGCAGCATTCAGTGATACCAATGATCTCAGCCTGGATAAAAGTGACCACACTCCTAATGCTCCAGTCTTTCTGTCTGGAGCCATCCGAATAACAGGAAATAATGTCATTACTTTCATCCTTTAGCTTTTTGAGGATGTTCTTCCCATTTTGCTAATACTGATCTTACAAGCTCACTCGAATACCCACTTCTTACCGTCTCATCAATTTTAGAGGGGAAAAATTGGTTCATCGTGCCTTATCTGGCTCTCAATCTTTGTATGACCTCAACGAAAATTTCTTTCCACGCTCTTTTACATCTCATCCTAAGATGATCTCCCCTATAAGCGAGTGTTATAGAGGTTCCAATGCCGATAGCCTTCCAACGATGACTTTGGTGTTGTCTTCATCACACCCGTTATGCCCAAACAAGCCAAGCGTTACATGCCCTGCACGATCTTGACGTTTCTCTTTATACGTACATCCGACCATCACACAATTGCCGTATCCTAGATTATCCTAATCTTGGTTAATTTACTTGTACAACCATTGAATGTAAAAAATGTTCAGATATAAAATTTAAAGAAGTCCTAAAAATCTTAAGGTCATTTATTTTACAACAAAACCAATATTAAAGCTATGAGTAAATGACCGGAAGTGCATTTTTACAAAATAGGTTTTTGAGTTTTTTGGAATTATCTCGATAACGACTATACTAATTAATTGCAGTGATATAAACATATCACTTTCATTTCTAACATTTTTCTGAAAAAAATAGTTTTTTTTTTTTAAGAATTTGATATTTTCTTGATTAATTATTTATTCCGACAAACATGAAGTAATTTTTTTTTTTTTTTTCAATTTAAGGCGCGTCAACATCTGTTGGTCATTAGCACCGGAGCCTTCTCAGTGCACTGCCGCCTCCGGACAGTGTGTTCTTTCGCTACAGAAACACTGTCCATCACCGAAAGTAAGCGTAGAGGCTCCTAGGAAGAAAAAAAAATCTAAGGGTAGCACTGGACTCGAACCCGGGACCTCCGCGTGGGAGTCCAACGCGCTAACCACTTAGCTAATCCCTTCCCTGTACATGAAGTAATTTAAAAAATAGAACTCATATGAAGATACAATAAAACAGCTGATACTGTACCAACTGAAGCGTGTTTTTATGATGATAAGCATCAACAAGAGGATTAAAGATATGATGCAAATCGTATTGAAATCTGCTGTAGGCAGATTTAGTTAATCCAATAACATAGTAGATTTTGACGCTAAGATTATCGGTTTTACGCAAACAGGTTTACAATTAAAGGAGGTTTAATATAGGAATTATATGTGAGCCGGCTTTAGATTTAGTAAAGGATGCCGGAATCGTGTTTTCTCGCTAAGTACCGCTGTAAATATACAATTAAAACTTAAGGGAAGAAACGTTTTTTGCAATTTGTATCGATTTTAACAGGTTTTTGATAGCAGAAATTATTGTGGTATAAACTATATCAATTAGGAATTAGTACAAAAACTGTTAGAGTTATCAGAAATCTCTATTTTATTTCATCATTTGTTATCTCTAAAATTGATTCAACTTCTTGTAAAATATCTATAACTGGAGGGCTTGAAATGTGATTGGTATGATGTGTTGTTGTATGTATAAGATAGAGATAGAAGTATTAGAAATGCAGAATAAGAACCACTTTTAAAGAAATAATTTAACTATATATTAATTAGTAAATTTACAAGATAATTATTAATTTTGAATGCAAGGAAACAAATAACTAGTAGCTAGATTGTTTGAAACTCAAATGTTAATATTTAAACTGGCACTGAATTTAAGAGAGCGATTCCTGATACAAGTGTTCTGGTTAAATGTCTACTTCAGACTGACTGTTTTAAAGCAGAATTTAAACTGTCTTGAAAGAAAGCAGAATTTTGACTGACTCTCTGGAAAAAATGCTTTCTCTTCGTAGTTCAAATCCTCCAATGAGAGAAGGAGCAAAAAGACAAAGGTGACTAAGTTCTATGAACTCTTCTGTAACGGTGGTCTTCTACCTGAATAGTCCGTTTTGCCAGCGAATGTTAGAATATCCTTCAAATAATGATTTTCTTTAAATAAAATATATTTATAGATATAATTTCTGGCATCCATCACAGGCTACTTCAAAGCGAAGTGGTGCAGTTCTTTTCTCACTGTTTATATCTGAAATAATAGGGTTCTTCACTTAAAATGCCTTCCAATGGAATAATATTAATACAAATAAAACAATGATCCACAAATGCTCAGATGAGCTAGCGTTTTTCGCCAACTCTTGGCAAGACGCGCAGAAAATTTTAAAGATTCTTTATAAATAGTAAACTAATTAGGTTAACCATTAATATAACAAAAATGGCATTACTTCCCTTTTTATAAGTATGGCCGCTTATCATAATGGAAAACATTTTTAAATTTGTTGATTCTGAAATAAAGATCGGTTAATAATGACAATTATTTAGGTGTTCTATTTTATAGCTCTGGTGCTTTTTATGGATCAGCTAACTATTTTTTATCCAAGTGTTTTAATGTTAATTCGATTTTTATGAATATATTTCGTGGCTATAAGTCAGATCATGGCAATCGAATTGTAATATTTTTTATTCACTTTCCCAAAGTATTTAATAAAATTTTCCAAATAAATAAAAATAAATAAATTTTCCAAAAGTACTATGATGTTTGGTCAGAAATGTAAAAATACCGGTACGGTCAGATTGTCCAACGTGGTCAATTATATTTCTTTAAAAAGTTATTATGACCCTGTCGACACTGTCTTAATTCTATTGGCGCCGATCATATTTGGTAATCTCAAAAATTATATTATTTACAAAGTTAACTCTTTTAACATTTTCTTCTTTTTTTTTATAAGTTGTAATTTTTTTATTATTTATTTGTACTTCTGTAAATAGAAAATGAAAGCTTTCTCTTCCTTTGTGAATGTGTCAGCAGAGTGAGCGAACAGAATAATTTAAAACTGAAAAAAAGAAACGCTTGGAGCAAGTTCCAGTTATTCCGTTTAGATATCACTAAGAATCGGAAATGAAGATTTCTATCATCAAAATACATTAACCACACTTGTGACTTTTCTGAATTGTGTTTTTCTCCCCCACATTTTTCTGGTAAAATTGATTTTTAGAGGTTTCACTTCCAAATAGAAATATTTCAATGTGATATATGACTCCATTATTTATACAATATTAACCTCTAGTAAAAATAACAACGCTGAGGAAAACTTGTACCAGTTTGTTTTAGTCATTTTATTGTAGATTCAATACTTTTAGGTAGTACCCGGAATAGATAACCTTATTTTTTAGGGCTTTGTTACTACATATATTAACAATTTATTACATTCAATGGTTGCATAAATCAAAAACAATTTTCACTACTTTATATTAGTATTTTATTTTAATTTAATTGTTAGTGAAATGTATTTGGTGTGTTGTGATGTTGTAGTAGTGGTCGTAGTAGCTTGTGGCGTAAGCAGTTTTGTAAAGGGCTTGTGTGTATGTTCAAAGAGAAGAGAAGTAATAAGAAATATTTAAGAAAACACTGGTAGATTAAATTAAATATATTATCTTTAAAGAAATTTAAATGCTTTTCAATAACACAGCAATTAGTTTATATATCAATTATTTATCTAGATTAAATGCAAAACTCTTATGTTTTTACTTATAACTGGCACTGATGTCTACTCGTAGAATGTCTAGTTCAGATTGTTCTTGTTTGAAAGTAGAATGCAGACTGTTCTGAAAGAATGCCTTCTAATTGTATTTCAAATCTTTTCCTGTGAGAAGAAGGGGTAGACAATGCTAACAAGGTTCTATGAACTCTAAAAGACAATGGCAGTCTTCTACCTGAATAGTCCCTTTTGCCAGCGAATGCTACATTTTCTTCATAATTTTGATTATTTCAAATGAAATATATTTTTACATTTCTGGCATCCATCACATTAGCATTCCATTTTGAGATTACCAAGTTATGATCGGCCCAATGGGAATAAAGACAGTCCCGCAGTACAAGTGTCTATTTAATTGGAAGTTATATATAATTGTCTAATATAATTGACTTGCCGGTGCTGCAACACATCTTGGGAAATCTGTTCGAGGGCATTTTTAATAGACAATCCATTCAACTTGGTATGAATAGGTGACAGTTACCATTCTTACATAACTGACTGTAGTGGTGGACATAATAACTTTTTAAAGAAATATAATTGGTCATGCTCGACAATCTGATCAGTACAGGCATCCCTATTAAAAGCTATATACATGGTAGAATCTCACAGTTTTTACTTCAGGAGGAAGCTTAATGTTGATACTTCCAACAGAATCCCCAAAAAATCAATTTTTCTAACAAAACTTCAAATAAAATTGTCAGCCATTTATATGTGTAGATAGCCCGCAAGAGGTATCTGTTGCATGCAGTTATTTGGGGATTAGCTACCCCACGGGTTACCATAGCTCAGTACTCCATGCAATTCCTCTGGACAGTTACTTCCCTCCTCATACCTTTTCCCTTACGGTACTAAGGATTCTTTAAAGACCGTTCCTACCCCTTAAGGGGTATACCAGTCCCCCCGTGCAAACACGGAGTAGTTTTACAAGAGGGCGGAGTGTCGCTACCACGAGAGGCTGGAGTGCAAGGCCTCACCACGGTAGAAGTGCCTCCCCGGGCACTCCCCCGCTTGACCCATTTAAGGGTAGGTTGAGATACGCTCAACCAGCGCGCAGAGTGGTCACACCCCACTACCAGAAGCTAGAGAAGGCACTCTAGCAGGCCCCGGTGGACCGCGCACATCTAGCAAGTGCACTTCCAGCTACGGGCTGGCACCGGGGTTAATTTTATATTGCGAGTCTCCTCCCGCTCAACTCATAACCGAAGTCATTGGAGTTGTTGGTTAAACCACGACCACTACGAGTCCGACCTCAATCGCAAGCAATTGGGCTTGGAACATTGGCGCTTGCTACCGTAGTTCAGTATTTCATGCTCATCAACAGACACAGTGTGACTTATCGCACTCAATGCCTGCCAACAAGCATTGTGTGACTGATCGCACACTCGATGGTTACCTTCCATCTACTGATTCCTGTCCAGTGCCTAGTGGACAGAGGTGCAGTAACCCAGGAACACTTGCCAGCAACCCGGCAAGGGGAGAGGAAAAGGATGGGTAGTGTGAGGGTATAGGAATTGACTGGCTCCCGACCTAGAGAGCCAGAGGCTGCTTGCGCCCCAAAGGGCGGGCGATGGTGTTGCCACATACCTACGCCTCCCCAAGACCCACACATTCACACAATAAATACTTTCACACTCCCCCTTACCCTACCGTAGGTAGAGTACTCTATATTCCTCTACCTACTAAAAAGCCTAACCTAATCAGGTATTACACTATCCTAATCTATACCTACTTACACACAATCACGCCCCACTCAAACAATAAATTACTTTCATTCCATCTATCACTCTCTACACAGGGGTGGAGTACTCAATATTCCTCCACCCCTAACAATTTACTCTAACCTAATCTAACCTAAACTACTCTAAACCCCCAAACTACTCAACATCTCCCTACATAAAATTCTAAACCCTTCCCACCTATCCTTATGCACCCAAAAACTAATATTCTCTTCCCATTCACTCGCGACCCTCCCCAACTTCCGCCTAATAAAAAACCTATCCCTATCCCCTAAAACACATCTAAACACCTTATGATTCATCGTATCAGGGTGTCCGCATAAACACAACCCAGACTGCCGTATCCCAAATCTACTTAAATACTCCCCACAAGCCCCATGTCCCGTTAACACTTGCACTACCCAGTGATCCATTTCCAACCAAGTCCATTCCATTCTTATTTGTACATTTCTGATTATCCCCCATACTCTTCTTCCTTTATCCGACCTATCCCACAGTCGACCTGTCCCACAGGACAGTATACAATACACTCTACACTAGGGATGATCAATACGCGGCCCGTTAAACATGTTTATGCGGCCCGCCAAGCATTTCTAAAATTGAATTTATTTTATCGACTTTCTCCCATCAATATATTGTTATAAAATTAATTATAATAAAATGGTAGTACATACTAAACCGAAACATTTTTTGTGACGAGTTACTCACTTGTTTAAACATGCAATACGAACGCGCCGCGTCTGTGCTTGTTTGTGTTTGCTTCTGTCACACAATCAGGCTGGTAAGCTGTTAACTAGCAATTGTAGCAATTCTTGTTTTCTTGAAAGGCGTGAGTGCAATATTATTGTCAAAAAAGTAATATTAGGTTCTTCTTTACTTTGGGTGGTTATGAAATGAACATTTTTTTTACAGCCAAAATTCTTATATTTATTTTTTCATTCAAATAAACGAAACATGCAAAGCAAATGATGTCTCTGTTCGGAAATACGTATGTTTGCGAACAATTATTTTCAACCATGAAATTAATCAAAAATGACCACCGATCAAGACTGAGTGATGCACGATTAGAAAGCCGCGTACGTGTAGCTACCTCATCAATTCCGGCTGATATTGATCAGCTTGTATCGAAAAAACAATGCCAAATTTCTCATTAAAAATTTCAAGTAAATTCGTTTTTCTGTTCTTTTCTAACAAACAAGTATATGAGATCTTTACTTTTTTTTAAACTTTATATTTTTTTATTCTAATGTTTATTATAAATAAAGTTTTGTAAATTATTAATAAGTGTTACTTTATGTGCGGCCCGCCAAAAAATTTTAAAAGTTAAATTGGCCTGTTGATTAAAAAGGTTGCTCACCCCTGCGTCTACACTATACAGACAAGGACAAACACAGTACATAAACTAAGTCTCCGTCACTGATTAATTGGCGTAAGCCAAGGGAGAAGGAAGGGATTATCTCAGTGGTAGCATGCTAGACTAACAGCGCGGAGGTCCCAGGTTCGAATCCAGTATGCTGCCCTTAGATTTCCTCTTCCTAAGAGCCTCTACAACTCACTGTACGGTGATGAGCAGTGTTATCTTTAGCTAGAGAAGGCAGTGCACTGAGAAGGCTCCGGGGAGCACAGTAGATCTTTCAGGTCGCAGTGCGATAATCCCCTACAACAATCTATCTATCTATAAGTGTAGATAAGATAGATATGATGTTTTTACAGACACACAAACTTATAGAAACATAATTCGTACTCAAGGGACCTCAAAAATTGTATTTCCGGGAAAAACCACATTTCAATCATTTTCACGATCGCTTTACTAGAAAATAAAAATTTGTCTAATAGAAGAGTAAGAAAAAGTAGTGTAATTTTTTCCGTTAGAGAATAAATTATGTTAGATGATGATAATGGTGAAGAATTAAGTAACTAATTACAAATAATTGCCCATCTTCTGAATCATTCGCGGCTTTTTACATAACTATAAAAAAAAAATGACTAGCGTTTAGATTTGCTAAAATTAGTCCAAATCCTTTTCCACTCCACCACTTACAATAACAGCTAAACTGTCTTACTATGCGCTGCTTTCCAAAGTGGTCATATTGAAATAAAGCTATTAAAAAAAAAAAAAAAAAAAACAAGTATAATAACTGTAATCCCTACCATTATTACATTGCCATGGTAACCTCCATTAATTGTTTAGTAAAAATTCCAAATCTGGAGAAAAAGTTTTCAATTATACTTCTAATGATTACAGTAACAGGAAGTCGTAAATTTTCACACCAGATATTTTTTTATTTATTAAAATTATTTTTAATTTCTTTTTGACATTTTTAGAAAAAAGTAGTTTAACATGGCGGAAATAATGTCCCAATTATTTGGCTGAAAATTTACCTTGTAACTGCAAATAAATCTGTAGTATTCCAATAATTCAATTTTGACAGAGTTCATTCTAGTTACAATCACTTTATTTTAATTACAATTCTTGCATGAAGTAGATAAAGCAAAGCACTAAAAGTACTCCAGTTCTAAAGTTGCACGAACAACATCTTACTTTTATTAATAAAAATCGAATTAACTTCACCCTTGTTTATAACAATCTCATCTCCTCCACTGGCAAACAAAGACCCCTGTCAATCGCCACTTGAGAGCACTTATCTTCTAGAATACTCCGCTTAAGAGTGCTGAATGTCTGCTGATAATGGGCAAGTGGCAATAAACTATTCACTTTCACCATAAGACTCCAGCTACAGGAGCATATCAAGAATTTAGTGCAGTTTTCTTTTGTTTTCTTTTTCTGAAGGATATGCCTCCTTAGATATTTGCCAAATGCATTCTGCACATTTTATTACGATTTTGGTTTAACACTTAGAGGTGGGGGTGGGGAGATTGACTGGTCTTTAGAGCCATCAATCAGTCTATTATTATTTTAAAATGGTATTTAAATCGTCAGGCCTTAAAATTACAATGAGAGGTTTGTAATTGCTGTCAATGATGAGAGCAGTCTCAACGTTCACTCCTCTCCTATTGAAGAGCTCCTGAAGAAAGGCACCAATGGTACCCGAAACGTAGAGGAACAAAGAATTCTTTTTCTTTAAAAACTCCTCTGGCCATGGCCGTACAAACCTCTCTTTATTATTATTCTAATTCATTCTTTCTTTTACTCCCTTTTATTTTTGGAAGAGGAAATAAGAAGTAAATTAACGTCCGTGGTGTCGTGCACAGGGCGGAAGCACACACTTTACTATTAACACTTTTTAAACTAATATAAATTTAGCATTTATCCACGTGACTCGAACTAGGGAGCGTTACGCCCAGTTACAAGTCCATGCTCATAACCATTACACTAAACCGTCTTGCGGAAGAGGAAGTGTTAGTAATTTTTTTTAAATTCCAAATTATTACAATAGCAATAGATATTTTAATGATCTTTGAAAAGGAAGAAATGTCTTTAGCAAGTGTTGTGCGGTTTAAATATTTAAAAAAAAAAACAAACAAAAAATTCACTTATCTCTAATATGAATTCTGTTTAGGTATTACTATTTCAATTGTGTCTTGTATCGTGAAGAATTCCATCAAAATCTGACTAATGAAGCGCTAATTTGTAACAATAGTTTTTCAATTTTTTCCCTCTTTTTTTACTGAATAAGTCTCGTAATATTTTCTTTAAACTTCGTATACCAACTTCATGTGTATACGATTTTTACTTTTATTTGAAACATTTTTCTGGGAAAATTTATTTTGAGATAGTTCTGGGGCGCTGCGACTTTAGGTTTCTCTCGAAACTATATTTAATATCAACGATTGAATATAAGAGTTATTTTTAAAATCACAAATTAATTCTTGTTATTAAGCCCACTTTAACTACTCACTAATTTTAAGTCAAATTTCACGAAAAAATTTGAATTTTATGAGGAGATAAATGAGAGTTATTTTTTAAAATTCTATATGATTTTTTTACATAAAAGTAAAAAATTAATTGTTAACATTTTTCATATTTCAAAATTAATTACTACCCTTCGAGAGTTTTGTGTTTTGTTCAGAAATAGGAGTTACCTTGTGTTTTTTTTTTATTATTGCTCTCAAAATATAAAAATCGTACCCCTGATAATCCGTTTGCTAATACGCGATTATAAACAAACAGTAGATAAATTCATATTCAATAAAATTCAAATTGAATGACCACTGGTATAGACTGTTGTCTACACATTCAGAGCAGATTACTCTTTTAAAATTAAATTCTTCGTAATTTTATTTTATTTGGTTAATTAATTATGTATTTTTCAAGAATAGGTATTTAATTTTTTAGTGAAATGAAAGAATGTTATTTTAATTTTATTCTCCCAATGGAGATGAAAACATAGGAATCTGATTTTGTAAATTCATCAAAAACTTTTTTTTCTTTTTTATATCTATTATGTTCAACAAATTTTTAAAAAAAATATAAAGATTTGGTGCAGATTCAAGTATTTATTCATCTAAATTTTCCATTTTTCCAACTCTTTTTGATTGTTTTCAATGAAAAATTAGGCAAAAACTTATCAACTAAAAAAATCTCAGCATGTAAAATTGATGTCATTTCGAGACGGTCATTAAATTTCATAGATGTCATTTCTTTGTCAATAAACGACAATGAGTTTTATTTCTAAGTGAAAAATTTCCCACTCATGAAATAACAGTTATTTATGATAGATTTATTTTGTCTCAAAAATAAATCCTCATGATGTGATTTTTTCGATAGTTTGACTAGAAAATAAAAGTCCCATTCTTAATATAAATAAAAAATATCTTTCTCTTACAGAAAATAAATACAACTTTCTCTTACTCCAGTTCTCCAAATTATAATTGACAAATTTTATAGTTTGTGTACCAAATTTAATGAAATTCGACGAAAACTGAAAAAAACTGTTCAGTAAAAGCGCACTTCCGGTTAACTAATGTCCTTGAAACTCGGAATTTTGCCCATCCATTTATTTCTAATTAATTTTGTTTGGATGATAGAATTGTATAATCAACTCCGATAGCACTTAAGAGAAAAAACATAATCCCATCCCTCCCCTAAAAGTGCCATTAAATAAATTTTCCTAGAGAAATGTTTAAAATAAAAGTTGTAGATCTTTGCATGTTTAGTTTATATACGAAGTTTCAAGAAAATCGTCGGAGCGATTTTTGAGAAAATTGCAAAAAATGGAAAAATCATTTACTAAAGTGGTAAAGTAAACGCACTTCCGGTCATCCGATTTTTTTCAAACTCGGAATTTCAACAAAATATTTAATTCTAATTAACATTATTTAGATGTGGAATTGTTTAATAAACTGAAATGGCATCTTAGATGACCACCTAACCCCATCCCTTCCCCATAACTCCCTTGAATGAATTTTCCGACAGAAATATTTTATATAAAACTTGTAGCTCTTTGTATGTGTCGTTGATATATCAAGTTTGGAGAAAATCGTCGGAGCCATTTTTTAAGGAAACGCATACAAGAAAAAAAACAACAAGTAAAGTGGTACTTCCGATTGAGGAATTTTGACATATGACCCACTGTCAGATGCCATGGTGATACCTAAACGGAATATCATGTTTCAACTTTCTACGGTTTTTCATTTTTGAGTTATGCTGTTCACATACGCACCCACACACACACACACACACACACACACACACACACACACACACACACACATACACACACAGCCCATTTGCTAAAAACCCTTTATTGGACTCAGGGCACCTCACAACAGATATTTCCGTGAAAACTCGATATCGAAAATTTGACACGATTACAATACTTCCTCTTACTATTATTATTATTCCCAAAAGGGGAGGGAAGTAAACCCTACGCTATCCAAAGCCCCCTCGGGCCCATATAGCTGCCCCTAAAGAATACCTACCACTGGGACTAGAATGAAAATCCAGACCCAGGTTTTAACCATCTAAGTTTCACAACAGACCGAACAAATCGGACCAAAACCTTAAAAGGGCACAGCTTAAGATCCTCTACCGACATCCTATTCCGGCCGAAGGTCCTAAACCTAATCTCCTCACAACCCAAACAATTCGTCATCAAATGCATGGGTGTTTCCTCCTCAGTTTCACAAACTCTACAAAAAGGGTCAGGCACAAGTCCCATTATATAGAGATGTCTCCTTAAACCACAATGCCCAGTGAGGAATCCAACCAGATACCTGAGGGAGGTCCGTGAAAGACATCGGACCCCACTACTCAAAGCTCCGTCCGGGCCCCCAATGAGCATTTTAGACTGCCGACAACCCACTGCACTCATCCATAAGGATGAGTGCTGTGAGGTCATCCACGTCTGAAAGCCCGACAAACATGTGTCAGAAGACACACCAACAGCAGGCTCTGGACCAATGAAAGGGAGAGAGGCACCTAATTTGGCAAACCTATCCACCTCCTCATTCCCAAAAATTCCCATATGACCTGGAACCCAGACCAGAAGCACATCCTTAATGAAGAAAGATCTTCCAGTCTTCTAGAACATTCCAACACCAATCTGGAAGTGAAGACACATGAATTAAGCGCCTTCAACGCAGCCTGGCTATCCGAGCAGATACAAACACCTTTTAAATTAGTGTTACGCACCCTCTCATCCAAAATACAGCAAAGAATTGCATAAACCATACTAGGAGTATGAGAAAGTAAAAATGATTCCTAAAGACAAAAAATAAAAATTTAAGTTGTGATATGATTTTTTTTTACAAATTATAAATAATTATTGATTTCAATCCCTGGTAAATATAATAATCGGTTCAACTATAATTTAAGTCTTAATAAGGAGTATTAATCCAACTAGTTGTTGTGGTTGGTTCCGCAGAGCTGGAAAGCATCAGAGATATTTTCCTTGATAGCCTGCTTCTTTTTTGTGGTCATTGACCGGTTTCGGGCGTTCGCCCATCTTCAGGATGCGTTTGTCAAACAGAGTGATAACACAGACCTTCGCGGAGCCAATTCAGTTTGCTCACACTGGCTCAGTGTGTTAGTTTACAATACAATCCTGACAAGATGTATCAGTTTACACTGAGTCAGTGTGAACAGACTGAATTTGCTCTGTGCAAGTCTGTGTTATCACACTGTTTGACAAACGCATCCTGAAAATGGGCGAATGCCCGAAACCGGTCAATGACCACAAAAAGAAGCAGGCTATCAAGGAAAATATCTCTGATGATTAATCCAACTACCCCCACTTTGATAATTTTGAGATTTCAGCAAAGAAAGTGACATGAAAGCTGTTTTTTTTGTTTTTTTAAATTCTTACTTCGTTATTGCTCTAATTAAATTAATATTACAATTACAAAATTTTGTACAATTTCGTAAAGAGAGATAATAAAAACAAATATTCATTTCATAATAATTATTATTCTTAAATTTATTTTATTTTAAACTCATTGTTTTCATATTATAAAGGAGAGAGAATTACAGTGATGAATACAATTCAAACATATTTTATACTAACTAAGTGACCACGAATTGTGAGAGAGTGCGGTTTTTGGTCAGTGACAATACAATTTGCCTCACTCACTGACTGACTAAACTAAATACTCTCTGTTACCAAACAAGAATTAACTTACTGAACTTTTAGACAATAGTATTAACTATTACAGAATTACTAGACCGCGCTTGTATATAGCTTGTTTTATAACCATTCTCATTGGCTGAATTATGATGAATTAATATTTATTTATTTATTTATTTATTATTTCTTGAACTGTTTAATTATGATCACTTTGTTTACTTTTTCTAATTAGTTTAGGGAGAAAGTACTCTGAGAAATAGCAGAGAAATTGTTATTATAAAAGTTATATTTTGAGATATAAATATATCTATAACAGGTAATAATAGTATTATTATAGAAATATCAGTGATAAAGTGGTTTTGTTGTCAGATTTTGTATAACTAGCTGTCAAACTTTCTCCAGTTCACATGAAGTAAGCCATTTAATCTCCCTCATTCTCTGAAAGTTGCCGGAGTGGTGAACCACACTTTACTATGACAGCTAATCCTAGTTCGATTTACTTCAAAACGATTCTATACTATCTAAATGGCTAGGTGCCTTTATTAATATTATATAGGTTGGTGGTAGAATTATACATCACTAAAATGTCAGTTTAGGACTCAAAAATTAATTTTCCTTGAAAATAGTTGCATTTACTTGTTATAGACGTGATTATGACTGTTAGTACATCAGGTCTAATAAAAAAATGGAGCCGTTTTTGAGAAAATGCAAAAAAGTGAAAGAAATCATTCAATAAAGTAGCTCTTACGGTTGACTGATTCCCTGGTTATTCCTAGACTGAGTATCAAGTTTAAGCTTACTGAAATTTTTCTTTTCTGGGTAATTATTTCGGTTATTATAAAAGAATTTTTTGACTGTTGATGAATTAAGTTATGGAGAAATTTGGTGAGGGTCGGTCAAAAAAAAATATATTTAATTATGCCAACGTTTCACCAGAGTTACCTGTCTTTATCAAGGCTTTAATAATATAGTAAATCGTGAAAATGTGGAGAAAGAATTTTTAAACATACACATTTGTTACATCGTAGAAACATAAAAAGGAAAATTAAAAGTTACTAGCGTCTTGTCTTAAATCATCTGCAGAAAAATTTCTGCAGATGATTTAATAATTTTCTGTAGATGATTTAAGAAAAGACGCTAATAACTTTTAATTTTCCTTTTTATGTTTCTGCGAAGTGGAGAAGATTTCCTTTGTTTGCTAGTGGAGAAGATGAGATTGTTTCTAACAATTCGATTTTATTAATAATAATAATAATAATATGTTGTTCGTGCAACTATTAGAACTGGAGCGCATTTAGTGCTTTGTTTTATCTACTTCATGCAAGAATTGTAATTAAAATAAAGTGAGCTTAGAATAAACTCTGTCGAAACGTTGGCATAATTGAATATTTTTTCTTGACCAATCCTCACCAAATTTCTCCATAACTTATTTCGGTTATTCTGAGATATTCTGAGTTACTTTTCCAAATAACCCTTCAGTTGGTTAACTTCTGGTTAAAGCCAGTCAGGACTTTTCTTTTTCCACAATTCAGCCTTTAGAAACTGCCCCCTCCTGTGGACGATCCCCTTAAGGCAATGCCTTTGGGCCAACATCGTTACATATTGAATATGTGGATGGGTCCGCAATGCTCGATAACATCTAGTATTTGATCCGTCGTAACATGCATATTTCCTTTTATTCCTGACCAGCTTTAGATTTTCATACATCGTCAGAGGAAATTTACCAAAGTTCGTGTAGAGAGTTCACTTCAACGCAAAAGATAACGAATGAAAACTTTGAAGTGAACTCTCTACACGAGGAGTCGGAAATGTCGTTGCTTCTAGTTTCGTTGACGTTTAAACAATATTCATGTAGGTGGTCTTGCAGATTTCTCCTAGCAATGGAGAAGATTCTTGTGTCATCCATGAAAGTTGACAAGAATTTATCAGGATAAATAGAAATATCAGTTATAGATAAACTATTAAAGAATGTGTAAAGAACTGGTATTTTATCCATCGTGGCATGCATATTCTTTGACCGGTTTTTGGACTTTT
Organism: Triatoma infestans; assembly: GCA_011037195.1. Classification (NCBI taxonomy): domain Eukaryota; kingdom Metazoa; phylum Arthropoda; class Insecta; order Hemiptera; family Reduviidae; genus Triatoma; species Triatoma infestans. The sequence goes on along the minus strand of JAAEAF010013768.1, from coordinate 156,090 downwards.
CATCCATCGTTAGAGCGAATTCCCCAAAGTTCGTGTAGAGAGTTCACTTCAACGCAAAAGAGAACGAATGAAAACTTTGAAGTGAACTCTCTACACGAACTTGGGGGAATTCGCTCTAACGATGGATGAAAAGTCCAAAAACCGGTCAAAGAATATGCTTGCCACGATGGATAAAATACCAGTTCTTTACACATTCTGTAATAGTTTATCTATAACTGATATTTCTATTTATCCTGGTAAATTCTTGTCAACTTTCATGGATGACACAAGAATCTTCTCCATTGCTAGGAGAAAACTGCAAGACCACCTACATGAATATTGTTTAAAAGTCAACGAAACTAGAAGCAACGACATTTCCTTTACATTAACAAGAGCTATTGCTGCTCCGTTACGATTCCATCATTTAGTCATCCTTTTAAAAATTTTGAACTTAGTGTTCCATTCATACATAATAATCTGGAGTGATTATTGTGAACATAATAACATTTTAAAGAAATATAATTGATCACGCTCCACAATAGGGGGACCATATTGTCATCCCCATGTTTCTGATAAGTATACAGTAATGTACTTTGGGAATTTGAATAAAAAATATAACAATTCAATTTGCTATGAACCTGATTTGCAGCTAGGAAATATATTCATAACAATTGAAGCAATACTGAAACAAATTGCTAATTGATCCATAAAAAGTTACCAGAGCTATAAAAAGGAAAACTTAAATAGTTATAATTATTAACGTAATCTTTATTTTTCTTAATCATTAAATTTAAATTTTTTCCAACTTTGATAAGTGGCCATCTTTATGAAAAGGAAGAATTACTGCTGTCTTTGTTGCACAGTAAGTTATTTAAGTTATTTATCCAATTTTCGTCAAACATAAAATTTTACTGTGCCACATTTTGTTGATTTTTTTCAGATATAAGATTATCTTGTAAGATTACGTTGTACTTTAGCCTCAGCACTCTGTCAGCCCCCTGGTAAAACATAAACGCCAGCTTGAAATTAAGTTTGTAGTGGGAGTTTCAAGGGTTTATAATTAATAACTAAATGTTATGACTACCGCGCTATAATTAATATATATACACTTATAATTCTAAGTGACTTGACTTAATTGAGAGATTAAGAGACGAGAAGAGAGAACTAAATGAGAGATAGACTGAGAGATAGGCAAGTGTATGATGTGTAGACTGGATGTTTTTGTTGTTGGCTGGTAGCATAGATGTCTTCGCTCTTGAAGATTGTGACAGAATGGGGCGTTCACTGTCCTTTTTTTCTTCAGTACAGACACCTTTTTTTCTTCAGTAGGCATAGCAGGACGATACTTCATCCCCAACCCTTGGTTGGTTTCGTTTGAAGATACGACCTTGGCGTTCCTTGCGGTTAGCAGGGAACTTCTGACGTGTGATATGCCATCACATGCTTAACTCACATATTTCAAGAATCACTCATCTATTTATGCGGAAAAAATTGTTTCGTTCCATGTAGTTAACATTCCATTAAAAGGTAACGATTCTAATGCAAATATATATATATATATCGAAAGTCGTTTTTGAACGTATTCCAGAAAACAAAGGAAACAACTTTTGTAAAAGATGCACTCTCGGTTAATCGATTTTCTTCAAACTTTAAATCCAAGGATTTAATTTTTCTTAACATTGTATTGATAGTAGAACTGTACATTGTACTGAAGTGGCACTTTAGAGGAAAGCTTAATCCTGCAGCTCTAACCAGATCATAAATATATAATTTTTGGGAAGGAAAATATTCCATATAAACATTTTATATTATGCAGTTTGTATGCGGAAATCTTGCAGCCACTTTGAAAAATCGTGAAAACTGAAAAACCATTTAGGAACTCGCAGTTCCAATTGACAGATATTGACGAACGCGATAACTAGTATCTAATTGGAAAATTAACTTTTTGAGCTTCATATGATAAGTAAATTTTTTGAGAGATTTGTTTTTTGACCTCACAAACACACGCAGAGATCATTCACTAAAACCTTGCGTGTTATGTAAGATGTATAAGATAAAGATATTTTTTATTTTGAAATTTTTGGGGGTCGCCAAGAATAAAATCTGTGGCCAAGGTTTCAAAAATCTCTTGAGCCTACTCTTCTTCGTATTTGAGTTTTGGAATACAAACATTCTAAAAAATGCTAACGATTTTTCTATTTGTAATAAAAATAAATAAATAAAAAATTAAAGGATTCAAAAATTTTAAATCCTCAAAGGTTTAATTTTTTTTTTAATTAACTTAGTCTAAAAAAAAAAAATCAACAAAATTATATCATATAAAATTTTAATTATATTATATAAATTGAAAGAAAATCACAGGTTTCTGAAAGGAGACTGAACAGGGATATCAATAGACACACACACACACACAGCATACCACTAGTATATCACATTGTTTCATTTCACACCACATAATTTACTGTTCATTGGAGCAAACCAACCTTTCTACGCCACCCTTCCAATCATTTTTTTGCTGCTCAAATACGTAATGAATCACATGTGATTTCTGCTCTTTCTTTTCAAAATTATTTAATAATGGATTAGAGATATTTAATTTTAATTGATAATAAATATAATTAAAAATGACTTTGAGAATTATTTATTTTAATATTTAAATTTAATTTTTATTTAAATTATTTATTTAAATTTATATTTAATTTAATTGCATTAAAAGAAAATATGACGGCATATCGCATATTTTCAAAATTGAGTTCAATTGCCCTAAATATATATAGGCTATACATAATGCCAACCAAATATATAGTATTTGCTTAATTCTTTGTTGGGATAAAATCGGTGGCAAATAACTTCTATTTTTTTTTATAGTTGAATAAACTATGTAGGGAAAAAGCAATAGAGCTGTGATGGATGCAAGAAATTATATCTATTTTATTTAAAGAAAATTACTACATGAAGAAAATGCAAGCTCGTTGGCAAAAAAGGGAACACGCAGGTAGAAGAGTACAGTTACAGGAAAAGTTTATGAACCTTGTTAGCATTGTCTAATTTATGAACCTTGTTAGCATTGGTGTGATCTTCTCACAGGGGAAGATTTGAACGAACAATTAGAAGACAATACAGTCTGAACAGACATTCAAGCCAGTACACGTGCTTCAGGAATCGCTCTCTTAAACTCAGTGCCAGTGATAGAGATTTGCCATTATTCTATATGAATTTAATTACGATATGAAGAAAATGCAAGCATTTAAAATAAACAATGAATTAATTAAAGAAAACACTGATTCACTCTTTAAAAAACAACGGTTCCTTAACGAGTGAGTATACTGATAAATTTGCCAGATAAACATCTGATTTATTAAGATATAGTTGTGATATTGTAAAGTACTTAAATTTGCTTAGAGAATAATATATTATTTTAAAAACAGTGGTGCTCTCTTGATTATTTCTAATGCTTCTCTCTTAAACATATATACTTACAAGCCGTTACAAAACCGCTCACGCCACAATTACCCCTACACTACAAAATATCACACCAATAACGTTTCAGAGCCATGTTTATTAAGAGTGAAAATCTAAGGGCAGCTCACCTTGATTCTAAACCCGGATCCTCCGCGTGTACAATTGCACATTTATAAATTTTCAATTGAAAATTGTTGATGCTAAATTGGTCTTCAAAGGAATTTGTAAGAAATATGGAAACTTCACTTAGATTTAAAAAAAAAAAAAAAAATGACTGCGCCCCCTCACATACTAGAGAAATAACTTTTTTCAAAATATATTTCTCATCATCTCCCACAAAAAAAAATCAGACACATTCACTCAAGTATATTCTTAGTATTTCCTAGTTTAATGAGTTTCACAGGAGGAAATTATTTAAAATCAACAAATATAGAAAAAAAAATTTTTATCAGTATACTCGCTGGTTAAGGAACCTTTTTTTTTTTTTTAAAGATTGAGTCAGTGTTTTCTTTAATTAATTCATTGTTTATTTTAAATTATTTCTTTGTATCACCTTGGGTGGGTCTCCGTCTGATTGCCTTCATTTTAAACCTCATCTTTACCGTATCTGTTTTATATATGTTTCAGGTCTTTAAGTTTCGGCACAATCAATTGTCATTCTCATATCTCTTTTGTTCATCTTCGGGTGTTTTTGTGTTTTCGGTTTTTGCGTTTACTATTTTTTGAACCAGGAAATGGGAAAGAAAAACAAAATGTACACAACTCTCTCTTATCTCTCTCTCTCTCTCTCTCTCTCTATATATATATATATATATATATATATATATGTATAAGTGGGTGAGTGGGTGGGGGCTTGTGTGAAATTAAACCGCTCCGGCTCGCTGCAGTTATCAAAATTAGTAATATGGCTCTCCCAATGAAAAGTTTGGGAACCTTTGTCTATTCACCACTACTTATTACTATTTTAAGTGGCAATTCACTTATATCTTTTTTTTAATACTCTGGAGAATGGCAGAACTCAAAACATGTAATAATCCAACATTAAATCAATTTCGAGAATTGAACATTCTCCTATAATATCTTACAAAAAGGAGAGAGATGTTTGTTTGTTCCTTTAAATAATATTAAAAGATATTGTACGTGCATTTGTGATATGTAAATATGGATATTGATATAAGATTGATGGATATGAATATTAAATTGATATTATTGAAAAACAATTCATATATTGTATATGGTTTGGAGGAAGGTGCTTGCAGAAATATGTCAAAAGTATTTATTATATTTGACATATTTATTATTTTTTGAATGGCATGAATACTAATGCTTTAGTAATTTATTGTTTGCATACATTTTTATATTAATCAAGATTTATCAAGTGAGAAAAGTATTATAAAAATACTTTTTCTAAACACTATTTTAACTCTCTTTAATAAACTAATTAATTAATGAAACACTATTTTAAAACTAAATTAAATAAATTGTTAAAATAAAATATACTTTGGAGAGAATTATTATATAAATTCTATAACTTTCTCGCAGAAACATCACTAGAGCTTAAATTCTTATTTAAAATTCTGTCAGAATTTCAACCAGTTTTTTTTTTATAAATATAATTTTTTTCTTCTTTTAAAGATACTGGTTTCAAATTTAAAATAAAAATTAAATTAACTTTGTCAACATTTTGGAGAAAGTTTTCTTCTTCATCAAGGCTGAAAATATCCAGATAATTTCAATTAAAAATGTTTCTCTTTTTTTTTGCTTTTATAAGAAAGTAAGTTGACATAGTAAATATTGTTCTGATCCTTATGGTATATAACATTTTTATCAACTTCTCAGAAAGCATTGTCGAAGAAAAGTTAATCTTTATTTAAACCTAAGATCAATATGTCCAAAAGAAAAGATGGTAATGAATGAACCCACTATTTTACTAGCAGTTAACAAGAATTGATTTGTTGTGGTGGTTGGTTCCGCAGAGCTGGAAAACATCAGAGACATTTTCCATGATAGTCTGCTTCTTTTTTGTGGTCATCGACCGGTTTTGGGCGTTTGCCCATCAACAGGATGCTTTTTGTCAAACACTGTGAAAACATACGATTTGCACAGAGCATAGTTGATACACTGGTTTTAAAAAGTGTTTCTGTTAGGACCTAACAAGATTAGGAGGGGGGGGGGGTTCGTCGATACACTCAAGTGTATTAACTAAATTTGCTCTGTACAAATCTATGTTATTACACTGTTTGACAAAAAGCATCCTGAAGATGGGCGAACGCCCGAAACCGGTTGATGACCACAAAATGAAGCAGGCTACCACGGAAAATGTCTCTGAAGAATTGATTTCTTAAGAATAGAAGTTCGGGTTGTTATTAAAGAGGAAATTGTCTTTTATCATCTCTTACACTTTGATTACGCTACAATCGCTTCTAAAAGTAAATAATTTTTTTCCAAATCTGCTATAAAAATGAAGTTTCAAAACTTTTATGATCCATTTAGTCATAGATGAATTGAACAGTTGTTCGTTTTGTTAAGTTAGGAAAGTTCAGAGTTATTTTCCGTGATAGTCTGCTTCTTTTTTGTGGTCATCGACCGGTTTTGGGCGTTTGCCCATCATTAGGATGCTTTTTGTCAAACAGTATGATAACATAGAGGAAATTTAGTTGATACACTGGTTTTAAAAAGTGTTTTTGTTAGGACCAAACTAGGTTAGGAAGGGGGAGTTCGTCGATACACTTAAGTGTGTTAACTAAATTTGCTCTGTGCAAATCTATATTATTACACTGTTTCTATGTATTCACACAAAAAGCATCCTGATGATGAACGAACGCCCGAAACCGGTCGTTGACGACAAAAAGAAGCAGGCTATCACGGAAAATATCTCTGATGCTTTCCAGCTCTATGGAACCAACCACAACAACTAGGAAAGTTCATTTCTTTCTATGATAGCTTATTCCATTTGTGGTCATCGTTCAAAAAAAAAAAAAATCTGGTGAGACTGTGTCTTACTTTAATTATTCAAAGTCTTCTATTGCAAACCTTAGAAAGCTAGTAACACTACATTAAATTTAAGCATAATGCAAAAAATACCTCCCAAAATGTTTTCGAAATAAGTTATTAAATAAAACGGAGTCGGAATGCGAGGAATATCAAGTACTCCATAGAAACAACATAAATTTTATTTCATATACGAGGCATGTCCAGAAAGTAAGTGTACTGAGGCTCTCACGGCCGGAGGGATTTTGTTTTCGACATGTTGGCTACACTGTCGTGTAGCCTGATTCCTCCCCTCCGCAACAAGACCGGTTTGAGTTCAGTCCGTTGAGAACTGTCGACGCGACCATACATTTTGTTTAGAGGAGGCTGTTTAGCTCTATTGAAGAGAGCAGTTTATTTGCCTATCCTTGCCAAAGATGAATTTCTTCCTCGGGCAATTTCGTTGGCTTGGCAATCCTAATGGCGATCTGGATCAACATAATGATCAAACCTCTCTTCCGTGTAGAATGGTCATTTGAGCTTTCATTCAAGTAACGATTGGTACGGTTTTCTTTCGGTAAATTATGTTTTCCTGTCTTGGTTATAGGTTAGTCTCTTTCGGCTTAGTTTTCTTTTCCATGCCTATCGTTGGAAGGTGGTATTTTTTTTCTCTGAACTAGTACAACCAAGTAGATAAACTTTCCATTCTCTTCAATCTCCATCGTGAATTTTATATTCGAATATAATATGTTGTTTAAGAGTGAGAGCAATTTGTCTTTCCCATGCTTCCAAATAACGAAGATGTCATCTGCCTACCTATACGAATGAACATATCTACGCGTGACCTTGTCTAACGCCTCTTTTTCAAATTTTTCCATATATATAGGTTGGCCGCTATCGAGCTCAGCGGGAAGCCCATGCTGGCTCCATCTTTTTGTTCGTAAAAAGTTCTATCAAAGCATAAATATGTGGAATATCAAAGCAGAATTTTTTTTTTTTTGGGCATTAGCTCTCTCAGCCATAGCCATTAAGCAGAAAATTGGCGAATAACAATTTTCAAATTATACTATTTCTTTTTAATTTGAAATATTATTCAATTATAAGACTTTCATTTTAATTTCAAATCTGGGAATGGAGATATGATGTTTAGGGAATGAACAAAAAAATGCTGTTAAATACACTTTGTGCTAAAAATAGAATTTTTAAAATTCTAGTGCTTATTAATAATATTTTATTGCCTAATGTTATCTAAAATTATAACATTTTAGAATGAGATGTTAGTAAGGCAATGGCCAGAGGAGTTTTTAAAGAAAAAGAATACTTTGATGCTCTACGTTTCGGGTACCATGGTGCGCTTCTTCAGGAGCTCTTTAGGGTAAGAGAGAAGTAGACGTTTAGAATGTTGAGACTGAAATGAAAAAAGTCTCAACGTTCTCAACGTCTACTTCTCTCCTGCCCTAAAGAGCTCCTGAAGAAGGGCACTAATGGTACCCGAAACGTAGAGCATCAAAGAATTCTTTTTCTTTAAAAACTCCTTTGGCCATTGCCGTACAAACATCTCATTGTAATTTTAAGGCCTGACGATTTGAATATCATTATAACATTTTTAGCTTCCTCATTATTTAATTCACGAATACTTTTTTTTTTAGTTTATATTAATATTTCTATAAACAAATGTATTCAACGATATTTCAAGTAAAAGTAAAAGAGTTGGCCTTTTGAAAACTTCAGTCACTAGAAAAATGTACAAAGTTAAGATGACGATCTGTTAAAGAAGAAGTGTCTCAACATTGAATGGAACCCATTTTACAAATGTAAGCTATAATTCTTTACATTCTTACTTGAACACCACGCATCCATTCACTGACAAACCGTCATTTTTTTTTTTTACTCTCTCGCAATGTCGTCTCTCTCTATTGAAGTACGATGGTATTTCCTTTAACTTAGTGAGCATCATTAGAATAGAATTTTATCAAAGGTTTCCTTTTGCATCTTATTATGAAATCTTTTTCAGAAAATTCTTTCTTTAAATATTCATTCAAGCATCAGGAAAGTAATACATTTTTGTACGATATCACTGGTAATTGGGTTTTTGTCTTACATCTCTTCTCTTCTTCTTGTATGAATTACGTTTTTATTGATAACTATTTCCGATATTATCGTAATAACCAATTTTTCTTTAACATATACTGCCTTTTTATGAAAGAAAGAATATAATTTACTTCCGTCAATAAAATATAAATATTCGAATTAGAAAGAAAATGCTGGAGGAAGACTTTCTTGTAAAAAAAAAAAAAAAAGTTTGAATTTTTTTTACATTTCTCGCATAATTGTATACGCGCTTGCGCTCATAAGAGTAGACCCAAACTCGAGTGTAGAAAAAAAATACTTTATTATCAAGTAAGTAGCATTTATTTGAGCTATTATGGAAAAAAGGTCCTCACGCGCTGGTCTAGTGGCTAGCGCACTGGCCTTTAGTGCGAGAATTTGGTGTTCGATTCCAGAGAGGGCAGAAGACCCACAGCATCGTGAGAAAAAGTGGGAAGCTACAGTTCAGCGCACCTAGGTAGCGAAGGCCGGAACTAAACGGCAAGGAATCCGCGGCGTGCTTACCCCAATACAAATCGCCGTCTGATATAAGTTATGAAAGAAAGGCAATTCGCAGTTGCCTTACACTATTTACAATATTACTGATCCTGTACAAGTGGTAAAAGAAGATCTTACATATCTTTTTATTTCCATATGATTGAAGTTATTTAGTTGTTCAATTTGCAATAAATACCCATTTTTCACATTTTTTACAACAATATTTTTGTCTACTATCCCAAAAATAAGACTGCCGTATTACGACTAGTAGACTCTTAAAATAGGCAATGATTTTCTGTGATCGCTTATTACTAAAATTCTTAATATTTGTTTTCTGTATTATTTAATTTTTCCATAAAAAAAAAAAAAACGGAATTATCCATAAGAAATATTGTAATGGGATCCGAATCATTAAAGATTCATAGGATCCGAAGAGCGAAGAAGCAGACATTAAATGAATAAAACGTTAATTACTCCCTAACTAGGCCAAACTCTAGTCTGGAGGGAGAAGACGATATATATATCTATATAGAGCGACAGTACAACAGTTCAGACAGTTTTATAACAGTTTTTACAACAGTATATCCAATCAGCAATCTATTTACTTCTTTCTTATTACTCAGCCAGTCTGTCTCTTTATTATTTTCTCGCTACGTAACTTCTATTTAACTGTAAAGTACTTGCAGTTTGTGGGTTCTATTCGTTATACAGTGTTCAGCACAGTTTAATTCCATCATCATTACCTAATTCATTCTCTCTAATTCTCTCCTTCTCATATCCATTATAAATATTATCAATATATTAATGGACTTACAAATATATAGCTAAATAACAACATGGATATGATAATTAAATTTTTGATATTTCAAAATGTATAAGTTAAACCATAATCGCATTTTAAAAATAAATTTAATAAAATATATTAGCCCCTGCAGGACCGGGGACAGAATAGGCCTGCTCCTAATCCGGGATGTCGTAAGAGGCGACTAACAGGATATGGGGGAAGTGATTAGCACTTCTTAGGGAGGTGGGCTCTCCCTACTAGCCCAGCCTGACAGGGGGGTACATGAAATAGAACACAACCTAAAATACACTCATTCATAGATACACACACAACACACACACACACACACACACACTCACACACAACACATTACAAAAGCCTGCAGGGTACACGAATAGGGCCCTAACTCAAGGTGTGAGCTACCGTGCTGAGGAGTTGGTTGGCGGCAGGGATCTTGGCCGTCTCGTACGGTGCCCTCCGGATACCAGGCGACCTCCGGTTGTAATATAGCCTTCCCACAGTATCCAGGCTCTGCTGTGGGCGACCGCCTTCCTTGGAAGCTCGTGGGACCAAAATGAATCCTTCAAACACTAACAATTATCCAGAGAAGTCCGCCTCTCAAAAAACGGACAATCCACATCCCCTCCCAATTCTCCCCAACAACCCTCCTAACACCATCCAATCCACCGTTGCGTGCAACACACCCACTTTCCCTATTCCTACACATCCTCCCCCATCTACCCCGCTTGGAATCGAAACTTTGGCTGACAACGGAAAGGAAATGGAATTAACTACGGAAACAGCGACCAATAAAGCGCAAGGGTTTGCATTTACACTACAACCCTTCGCCCCCTCTTCCCCGCCGGGGAAGAAGGCCAGGGGTGGCAACTCGAATAGTAAGAGAATCGGAGAAAGAGTTCATTTTTTGAACTTAGAGGAAGACAATTGGGCAAGATACTTTATTATTAAGAGGAAGGCTGGAACCTTTGCAAATGCATGTTCCTTTAAGCTTTTTAAAGAAATAAAAAGTGCGATGGGTAAAGCCAAGAGTATCAGAAAGCAGGGAGACGGCTCAATTTGTATTGAAGCCGAATCTCACGCTCAAGTAACAGCGATATTGGGGCTAAACAAATTATTAGGAGTTGAAGTGGAAGCCATTCCACATAGGCGACTAAATTCCTCGCAAGGAGTCATTACCTGCAAGGACTTTCTCAATAGTAATTTGGAAGACATAAAAGAAGGTTTGGAGCATGAGGGTGTATTGGAAGTCCGAAGAATAAAGAGAAAACAGGGGGAAAACCTAATTGATACGGCCTCTCTCGTGTTAACGTTTGATAAGCCAAAACCCCCCTCCACAATTGAAGCTGCTTTCTATAAATTAAAAGTGAGGCCCTACATTCCATCGCCTATGCGGTGTTTTAAGTGCCAGAAATTTGGACATACGGCCCAACATTGCAGCATAGCCCAGCCTATTTGTGTGTGCGGAAAACTTTCACATGAGGGGGAATGCACCCCACCAATTATGTGTGTCAATTGTGGAGGTGATCATAACGCTCGATCTGCTGAGTGCCCAGTTTTACAAAAAGAAAAAGAAATTCAAAAAGTTAAAACGCTCCAGCAATTGCCCTATCACGAAGCTAGAGCAATGGTTGAGAGTAAATATTATGTCTTCCCAGATGTTAGCTTTGCACAAAAACTTAGAACACCCGTGCTCAGCTCCGAATCATTAAAAGGCCCGTCCCCGGCCATACGGGGCAACATTATTAAGGTGGGTGAGATTCCACCACCAAAGATAACTGCCCCAGCAGGGGCATCGCTAACCGTTAGGTTAGCCTCACCGACCCCTACTACATTAGGGGTTCAAGAAACTAAGGTGGGTTCAAACCCACTCATAAATCCTGCTTCCTCACGGGACACCTGGCAGGTGGTGAGTCCACCTCGCCGGTCGCCTAGAAGGAAGCAAGCAACAATTGTATCACTACCTCGTTCACCTAAGGTGACTCGGGGTAATAGATTAAAGAAACTTAGTGGAGCATCATGCTCTTCCAGTCAAAATGTCTGTTCCCCGCGCCAACAATGGCAGCTCTTGGAAACGGATATAGATGCCTCAGAGTCGGAAGGTGGAACCGTTTCGGACCGCCCTCCTAGAATTTCGAAAAAGAGGGGATGGCCAAAAGGCAAACCCAGAAAAAATGCGTCTACTGAATAAACCATATTTAATGACGAACAATCTGAAATTATACAGTAAAATCATCATGTTCCTGCCATATGTGGTCATTTTGGCTCTGAGACATGAATGAATCAATTATCCAATGGAACATGCGGGGTTACAAAAACAATGTCGAAGGATTACGCCGAATGATGACGGAAAACCGACCCATTGGCGTGTGCCTACAAGAAACCAAAGTAAGACCGGGGTACTCTATACGAATCCCCGGGTATACTACCTATAGTAAGGAGATACAACCCGCTCCAGGTGGGAGGGCGCACGGCGGAGTTGCCATCTGTGTAAGGGAGAACATCCCCAGCAGGCGGCTCAATCTCAACACTAATCTACAAGCTGTGGCCGTGCGTTTAGATACACCGTTGCAGATCACTCTAACAAGTGTTTACTTGCCTGATATCTACTGGCGAAGGGGTGATCTAGAAAACCTGCTCTCGCAGCTACCCGCACCGATTTTGGTAATGGGAGACTTTAATTCTCATAATACCTGGTGGGGTTCAGCTTCGAGTGATCCGCGAGGCAGGTCTCTTGAAGAGATCATACATAATAATAATTTAATGCTACTTAATAACGTTGCCCAAACCCATTTTAATGAATATTCAGGTTCCTTTAGTGCCATAGAACTAAGTGTAGCAACCCCCACCTTAGCTGTTCGTCTGGAATGGACTACGCTAGAAGAACTTTTCCAAAGTGACCACTTTCCAATTAAGGTAACCAGCTCCATCTGCAGGTCTGATTTTGTCTCACCAGTGCGATACGACATTAAGAGGGCAAATTGGTCCGCTTATTCAGCTAATATGGTGACTCCAGTATTTACTGGAGATGTCACACTGACTCGAATAATTTTACGGAAGCGTTGGTGCGGGCGGCTGATGGTTCAGTGCCGAGGGTCGGTGGTAGATCAAAAGATCTCCCGTTCCCTGGTGGACTCCGGACTGTAAAACGGCCAATGCGGCAAAGAAACGGGCCTTTAATCGATTTAAGAGACACCCGACGGAATAAAATTTAATCAATTTCAAGCAGTTAAGAGCCAGAGAGAGGCGAATCATTAAAAATGCTAAAAAGGATACCCTTGCCTCTTATGTGTCGACGATATCTACATCGTCTTCACTTAGAGAGGTATGGAATAAAATAAAAACCCTCTCTGGTGGACACAAAATACCGTCGGTACCTGCTCTTCTTCAAGGAAATGTCGTCATCACTGAGCCGGAGGATGTGGCTGAGTATTTCGCCTGTTACTTTGCACAAGTGTCAAGTTCACGAGCTTACTCGACTGAATTCCTTAGACGGAAGGGTGACGAGGAGCTGCAGCCACTCGACTTTGACACCGCCACTATAGAAAGCTATAATGTTCCACTAACCATACACGAATTTGAAAATGTACTTGGGAAAACCAGAGATACTTCGCCAGGGCTGGATGGAATCCCATACGCCATGATAAAAAATCTGACTATGACAGATAAGGAGCAGCTGTTGTGGCTTTACAACCGCATATGGGAGACCGGACAGTATCCTGACAGTTGGAGGGAATCAATTATAATACCGATCCTTAAAGAGGGGAAAAATCCCAGCGACCCCTCTAGTTATAGACCCATTTCGTTGACCACCTGCTTGAGTAAAGTCCTCGAAGCAATGATTAATAACAGATTTCTTGATCTTATCCTAGAAACCAGAGGGCTTTACAGCCAACATCAAGCAGGATTCCGCAGGTATAGATCTACTTTGGATCAAATGAGTCGCCTAGAAATATATATCCAGAACGCCTTCTTGAGAAGAAAACACGTACTGGCCGTGTTTTTTGACCTCGAGAAGGCTTATGACACAATTTGGCGGCATGCAATACTGCGGAAGTGTCACGAATGGGGATTGAGGGGAAATTTACCCAAGTTTATACGTAGCTTCTTGAAGCTTCGAAGAATAAGAGTACGTTTGGGGTCGGCCCTATCGGGCCCAAAAATTTTAGAAAATGGCATACCTCAAGGATCGGTATTAAGTGTAACATTATTTCTAGTGGCGGTAAATTGCCTAGCAGAATCAATAGGTGATTCCTTGCAGGTTTCCTTATATGTAGATGATCTCGCCATATACTTATCTGGTGATGACCTAGGTGAACTTGGGGAAACCTTACAGCAGGCAATAAATCGAGTGGCTGCTGAGGCTACCAGAAACGGGTTCAAATTTTCTAGAACCAAAACGGTATGCATGCATTTTTGTAGATTAAGGCATGAACATAGTCCACCAAACTTGTATTTGGATAATGCACTAATAGAATACAAAGAAAGCACCCGGTTTCTGGGCCTCATATTCGATTCGAAGCTGTCATGGCAAGACCACATGGACTCAACTTGTCTTAAAGCAAAGAAGACCCTAGATGTATTGAAATTTTTGTCAAGCTATAGGTGGGGAACGGATCGCGAAATTTTAAAACGCATATTTATTTGTATTACCCGCTCTAAGTTAGAATATGGCGCTCCGGTGTACAGCTCAGCACGCAAATCACGCCTAAAACTACTTGATAAAGTATATAATGAGGGATTAAGGTTGATAACAGGCGCCTTCCGTACCAGTCCTTTGCAAAGCCTCTATGTAGAATCAGGATTGCTGCCACCACAGTTAAGAAGGGAAAATTTGACACTATGCTATGTCGCCGGAATATGGGGAAAATCAATGCATCCACTGTTTCATACCATATTCGAGAGCCATTCCGATGAAGAATTCCGACAACAGAGTACACGGACGCTACCTCTTGGATTAAGAGCTAAACGCCTTATGGAAGCGGAGGGATTGGAGTTTTACTCGGTAGAGGAGTGGAAGTTTAATACCACTCCTTCCTGGCTAATATCCCCTGCTTGCGTCCGTATGGACTTGGCATTATATAAAAAACATGATACCCCTCCCGTTATCTACCGACAAAAGTTACTTGAAATCTTAAGTTTTTATCACGATTACCGGCCTATTTTTACAGATGGGTCGAAGATAGATAACGGTGTAGGCTGTGCTGTGTACACTGATGGAGTTACCCTTACATGGACACTCCCTCCATATGCTACAGTGTATACGGCAGAAATGTATGCAATATGTCAGGCCCTGAGACTCTCACTTTCAAACAACTACAATAAAGTGCTTGTGTTATCTGACTCTTTAAGCACATTGACGGCTCTCCGGGAAACATTCTCAGCTGATCCAATGATTATTAATATCCATGAAATGTTACACCAACTACGTTCACATGGACAGGGAGTGATATTTGCATGGGTGCCAGGCCACATTGGCATATCTGGCAACAAAAAAGCAGATCAGGCGGCTAAGAGTGCTGCGTGCAGACATATAAATAACGTCACCCCTGTGCGTCCCACTGATCTACAAGTTTTTATAAAAGAAAAACTAATTAGAAAATGGCAGCACCAATGGGACGCCCTAAATGAAAAACTAAACGACATAAAACCATGTGTGCGAACTACAACAGCTGAGACTTTCCCGCGGCGTGAAGCGGTAATAATAACGAGGCTAAGGATTGGGCATACCCGTGTTACCCACGGGCACCTCCTCTTAGGAGCTAGAAGACCGAGGTGTTCATGGTGTAGAGAAAGACTGACTGTATCACATATATTGGAAGGGTGCCAGGCTCTTCGACAATATAGAGAACAAGCGGGCCTGCCACATGATTTGCGTGCAGTATTAGAACTAGGGTCTCCCTATATAACAAGGCTATTTGCTTTTTTAAAGAGAATTGATTTTTACTATAGAATTTAGGTTTAGGTTTAGGTTTATTTAGGATTATTTTAGTAAAGGGGAGAGGAATATCGAGTACTCTCCCCTGTGTGAATGGAATGTATATAATTAAAGGAATGAATGTATAATAATAATTAGCGAGTTTGTATTTATTAGCGAGGTTGTATTTATTAGCGTGAACGTTTTAATCGAGTGAATGATGGTATGAATGAGGTATAAATAGTGTAAATAACATTAGATCTAGGTTATCTCAATGGGTGTAGGAATAATTATAAAAGTACTACACCCTTATTAGATTTAGGAAATTTATAGAGAAGGAATATTTATAAAAGTACTTCCTCTAGGATGCAAATAGCCACTTGCAAAATGATGAGTTGAGTCCATTAAGTACCAAATTTGTTTACCTTATTAAATTTTTAATTTATGGATTATATGTGATACAGATATTATATAATAGTATACATAACATCATGTCTCATAAATATATTTACTTGATAGATTAATCAGAGATAGACTAATGACATGGAATATGTTTTGACAGATAAAAGATTTATTTATTTTATAAGGCTTGTAAAGGATGGCACTACTCAGGTATCCGCACTCCCCCTCGTCGACTGGATCGATGATCTAAGTGGAGATGTGTGGAACCATGTCCGACATCCTGGGGCTCCAACATATCTTGCTCGCCAAGATAATGCGTCGGATGCCTTACGGGAAACAGTGGGGCATGTGCCACCCCAGTTAGGGCAGAATCGGCTCGAGAAGAGAACAGTTCGAGGGGCGCTAATGACCTTGGTTGTCGATGCGCCAAAAAAAAAAAAAAAAAAAAAAAAAAAAAAAAAAAAAAAAAAAAAAAAATTGTTTGAAGAATTCTATTAATATTTCGACCTAAATTTAAAATTAGTCTTTAAAATTTGTTTTCCTTATGAAATATTAAGTTAATTTCTAGTTCTTCCAATCTTTTAAAGAATTACACATCATCTGGAAGTATAAAAAACTGTCCACCCAATAAAACAAAAACGTAAATTCTTGTGAAGTTAATGCCAACTTGTTAAGTGTCTTTCCGAAGAGTAATCTTTTTAATGAAATCATCTTAATTTTGAAATGTAAATGAAAATGGACTCAACATTCTCAACGTTCACTCCTCTCCTACCCTAAACAGCTCCTGAAGAAGGGCACCAATGGTACCCGAAACGTAGAGCAACAAAGAATTCTTTTTCTTCAAAAACTCCTCTAGCCGTTGCCAAAAACTACAACATCTCATTGTAAATGAAAATGTTTTAAATAAAACAGGGTGACTGAGTTCCAGTGATGGATAGATATTAGCGATATTTTGGCATGTAGCCAATTTTATCCATTTTCGCTATATCTTGATAAACCAAGGTGATAATGTAGAGTGCAAAACGCAAAATCAGTTTTAGACTCAAAAGTTAGCGATTAGCGGTGACGATTTAGCTGATAAAACTGCAAAGAAAGCACAATACAAAGACTCTTCAACAATATTATTTTATCTAATCAATGTTGTTGAACGGATGTGCACCAAGATTAAAACGTGATGAAAGGTGGTGCAAAGAGATTCTCGGTTCCTTCAAGAACGTTTGTTGCTCTTGAAATGTCATTTGTTCAGGTTCTAAGTTCTAAGTGACTTTTCCATTGACTAGTCTAAGTGACTTTATATCCATTTTTATTTCAACTGTGGTTCCGCTGAAACCACATTCTTGTTTTTTTATTCTAAGATTTGGAATCGCCATTGGAGAAAATAATTTTCTCCAAACTTGAAATGTTGACAACATATTTAATTCTAGTAAATATTATATGAATGATATAATCGTATAATAAATTAAAATAGCACTTTAGAGAAAAGCATGATCTCTCCTTGCCACCAAACGCCCATTAAATGAATTTTCCCGGGGAGAAATGTTTCATATAAAAGTTGTAGCTCTTTGTAGATGTTTCATGAAAATTGTTGCAGCTGTTTTTGGGAAAAACACAAAATACTGAAAAATCCTTTCAGCATAGTGGTACTTTTGGTTGATCATTTCGGCCAAAACCTTATTGTCCCCCGGGTGGAGTATAAGAAATAACAAACGAACTTGTTGCGATTTACTGTTTTTGAATTATGCTTACAACACAGACCCACACACAAATAAATTTTTAAAAATCACTTTTTTTGGGGCTCAGAAGTTTCCAGTAAAAACTCAATATCGTAAATTTGATAAATTCACATACTGTCTCTTTCAGCAGTAATAATAATAAATTGTTGATAGATAAGTTTCTTTGCAATTTATAAATTTACTAGCAAAAAGTATTGAACTTTTTATTATTGATTCAGAGAAATTTTTAATTAAACAATATAAAATGTGAGAAATTTGAAGTTTCCTTTAGAAAAAAACAAGAAAGAAAAAAAAAAACAATTTATTTATTGGCGAAAAAGGTACAAAAAAGAAAGTTATTTCTTTAACAGTTTGGATGTTAGCGATCTAGAGAGATAGGTCCGTGCTTAAACTGTACACCACTAAGAGAATACAAAAAATATCCTGATTTATTATTAGAGAAGCACTTCTTTCTTATTGCCTTAGCTTTTTGCAGTTGGCCAACGCTTCTATTATAGTTTTTATATCTTTTTCCATTAATCTGATGAATTTATTTAAACTAGTATTTTAGGCCTTACATAACAGTATCCTGTTACAATTTACTTTGGTAATAAACATTTTTATTGCTATCATGTCTACAATAATTTGTATGATGTTCCTTGATTTATAGAACAATTATCCCAGAATGGATATAAAAAAAAAAAAAAAAAAATATGGAACGAAACACTCACTTTACTGCAATTTACATGGTTATTTTTTTTGTCAAACTCAATTCAAACTTGGAATTTTTACTAACTTTCAGTTGGCTTCAGTATTATATGTATAGCTAAAAGAACCTAAAACTAACAACGTTAGGTGACGACGGAAGCGTGAGTTTCCTCATATTACTCTAGAAATCTACTTCCTCGAAAAGTGATTCAAACAAAGGTGATAAGTCTAATAATATATGTAGTGTACTTTGTATTCTAAAAAATTGTCTTGAAAATCAGAATTTCGCCAATACGTCTAATTCTATTAATACTACAGAGGATAATATGACCATGTACGAGATAATATGACCATTTACTCGTAATAAACGATCATGATTGCACTTTAGAGAAAAATACTAACGTCACGTCTCCCCCAACAAATTCCTAGAATTAATATAGGTATATCAAGTAAAATGAATTTGTTGCCTTTTATATGTGTAATTAGTGGTGTACCAAGTTAAAAAGAAAATCATTGGAGCTGTTTTAGGGAAATTTGCAAAAAAGTGGAAAATCCATTTAAATAAAGTGATATTTTCAGGTGACCAATTTTGAAGAAAACGTATTAACAGACCACCTCGTAGAATTTAAACGAAATATCAAATTTTGAACTGGCTGCGATTTTTTGGTTTTTTGAGTTATGCGGACGAAAACACACACATACCAATTGCTTAAAAACCGTTTTTGGGGGGAAGGGGGAGTACTTCAAAACGAGTATTTCCATTGAAAATCGATATTGAAATTTTCAGGATTTCCGGGAGTCAGAAATGGAACGGGGGGACTCCTAGCTTAATTATCATTGTTAGTACTAGCATTGTATTTAAACACTCTTCTCCTATAACGGAAGAAATTATAATAGAAGTGTTTAGAAGTATAGATGTTAATATTAAGAATGATCCTAGCCTTTGGACTAGGAAATAGATTGTACACCTTTTTGAGGATGGTATGTTTTTAGATTTATAAAGGTTTAGGATAAATGAAATTCAATTTATTTCAAGGCCTATTCATAGCCCTAATCATCTCTCACACACGATTGCAATACTTTACTTTTATTTATTTTATTTTTTTTTTGAGGAGCTCGTTGCAATGCTACCTTCACGAACTATTGGGCTATGCCAGTTATCGATTTTCAATAGCGAACTATTGTGCTAGGTGCCATAGGCTGCCCACAGCATCCCAAACAGATGTCCTAGGCGAACTTCGTCTACATCACCTCCATTAGTTATTATCCCTAAGGAATCCTAATAACCTGGCGAGCTCTAGCGAGGGTATAATCCCCTCCTCCTCCCAGGTAACTACCCAGGTTCTAAAGTCTTCTCTGAGAGGCAGCCTCACAGTCCGTTAGAAGATGTAGCGAAGTGTCCTCCATCTTCTCACAGAATCCGCATGTGCTGTCACTCTCCAAAACCAGCTTCGTCAGCTGTCCTCTGAGTCGATAATACTTCGTGAGGAAACGCAAAAACGCGTTGAGTTTGTTCTTACTAAGGCCGATGCAGGCCTCCGATTTCCGTTGACTGGTTATAATTTCCCAGGCAAATCTTAATCTGCCGCAGTCCATGGAGGGAGTCCCAGAGTTGAGACCACTTTACCTCCTCCTCCTTCCTAAGTTCTTCCAAGAGAAACTATTAGCTACCCCACAAAAAGGTGCAGGCCCTAGAAGCGGGGATTTAGCATCTATCTTGGCCAGAGTGTCGGCCATCTCATTCCCTTCAATGCCAACATGCCCTGGCACCATACTTTCCTAGGTTCTTACCGCCAGTATGATAAAGTAGAAACTATAGTATTATTAACATATTGTTATAATATACCATAATTGTATAGGTAGTAGTAGATGGAATGCCTTCAAAACCAAATCAGTAAGACTTGGAAGGTCTATTGAACCATTGATCCTCTTTTGTGACAGTACCTCTATATATATATATATATGTAGAATGAAGTCATTTGTAAGTTTACGGTTTGTAAATAAGAATGAGTATGGGTGAAGTACGCAAAATCATAATAGTTACACACTATCTCTGCTGAAAGCCTTACAGAAATATTTGACTTTTGAGTAGTGTTTAAATTCAATTCGTTGATGGACTGGGGAGCTAAAATCCCTGAACAGTCCATTTCTCTCTACTAAAAATTCGGGTATGAAACACTCACACGTCACACGCTTATTGCAGTTAATAAAATTGTAATATTGGTACCAAATTTAAAGTGATAATTTTTATCCGGTTAGTTCAATGTAAGTATAAAGATGGTATAAGTATATTGATTAGCACAGATGCACAGATAAAAACTGGATATATTTACCCCTATAATCCATAAGACAGTGCCAAAAGATTGGCACAAACTCAAACAATATTTGAAATGTGACGTCACAGATTTTCCACAACATCCTCAAATAAATTTTTCCAAAAACATTTAAGTACCCCGTGAGGAAACCCAAGAACGCGTGGAGTTTGTACTTACTGAGGCCGATGCAGGCCTGCGATCTCCGTTGGTTGGTTATAATCACCCAGTCAGATCTTAACCTGCCCCAGTTCGGGGAGGGAGTACTTTTAAAAATTAAAAAAAAAAGTCGATACCAAATTTTCACCAGATACACATGTTCTGAGGTACCCTGAGTCTGAAAAAATGGTTTTTAAGTGTGTGTGTGTGTGTGTGTGTGTTTGTGTGTGTGTGAGCAGAGAGAGAGAGAAGAGAGAGAGAGAGAGAGTGAGTGTGTGGGGTCAGCGTTACTCAAAAACGAAAAATTGCAATAAGTTCAAACTTGGTGATTAGCTTAAATAAATGCATGGAACTCGACCATTAAGGTTTTGATCAAAATCGTCAACCGGAAATAACCCCTTACTAAATGGATTTTTTTCTATTTTTTCAAGTTTTTCTTGAAAATAGCTCCAACGATTTTCTTTAAACTTGGAATAAAACTACGCAGATAAACAGATACAACTTTTACTTGAATCATTTATTTGAGGTGGGGGTTATTTTTTCCCCCTCTAGAGTGTTTATTTAGTTTATTATATCATTTTATCGTCTACGTAATATTAATTACAATGAAATGTGATAACAAAATTCCTTGTTTAAAGAAAATTAGTTCAACGAAAGTGTAATTATTACTGAGCAATTCTTTGGAGTTTTTTGCGACTTTCACCATTTAAAACACCAACGGAATTTTATCATACTTGTTATACTAACCATGCATAGAGAGAAATATTATTTTCGTTTGCATTAATCTTCCGAGTAAATTCATTTAAGGGAGGTTTTGGAGGAGGAATAAGATTATGATTGCCTCAAAAAAGTAGTTCTTATAAAGTTTAGATTCTGCCACTCATGTATCTTGAAGAACATCTAATAGGAATTATAATATATTAGAAAATAATTAGTCAATTATATCTATAGTAAACCGCAATAAGGGAAACGCGAATGAGTGTTTAAAATCAGATTTTCTAATTCATGAGATACAAGAATTATTTCTCTAAAACTAACCCGCATTACATAGCTGTTATGCTGAACCTTCATTTTGTCGGCCAACTCGCCCAGCTGGCTAGTTACGGTCAACTATTGTCTGAAATTTCTTCCCAATATTCTCCACATTTCTCTGAAAAGAAACGACTTTTTAACACTTAGCGTTTAAAGTTTTGAAATTCCCTTGAAAGAATTGTTGACTTTCTAACTTGGATATTTCATCAATCAATCTCTATCTCTCGTGTTTCGTATTTTACACTTTCCGGACGACATATGGCACAGTTTTGGTACTTCTTTTTCAAGAATTGAGATGAAATAGTTAGTAATTTTGTTGAGACCATCGTTTATTTGCACTTTAACAAACTGATTACGCAAAAAACATAGTGCTGGATATTTTCCATAATTGAGGGCCCATTTAGAGCGAGCACCTTGTAGTTGGATCAAATGTCTTGGAGAGGGTTATGATGCGATGAATAGTTGGGAGTTAGTTAGAGATTTTTAGAGAGTTGTTACTCGAAATGTGAACTACTAACTTACGAAAATAGATATATATTTTAACAATAAATTAAACGTATGAAAAGATATAACTACAATTAATTTAAAATGATTTAAACGGTAACTAGATGCTAACTATAATGATTGATAAATAAATATATGTTTAAATACTTAGATAGGGACGCGCTCCGATGTATGAATTATGTCACCGGTAGAATCTTGATGATACGCTGATAAAATACTGAAGAATACTCATCCCCTCTTCCTGTGGAGAGACGTTATATTGCCATCACTCACACATTGACAAGTGTGTAATTACGGGTCACACTAAAACATCTCTGCCGTGTGTTGACCCTAGGTCTTGAATAGGTCGGTGAACAGGTGCGGCAGCAGGTGATGGCGGTTATCAAAAGACTGTAGCCAGGTGGTCTTTTGAGTGATTTGTTGACCCTTGTATATTTGCCAGGCGGCTTCTGTATACTGACCTTATAATGACCCTTTTGAAAGCAGTGTGTCTTTGGCGGTTTGGCGGTCCCTTTGACCATGCACTGACCGCGGGTCTTGACCTGAATAATAGCGACTGGCTGGCACCACTAGTTATAATTTTTATAATTAAAAATTATATATTTTCCTTCTTGTTATCACTCCTTCTTGTTATCACATTACACCCTCTTGCTAACTTCATATTCCCGTGCCCTTCTCCGGCTAATAATAAATGATTGGCTTATTTCAATCATCAATTTATATTGTATTGTTCCACCGTTTCTTAAAGCGTTTGTATATTTGTTCACAAAGAAATAAACGAAGCGATTAAATACAATATATTGTGTTTAATAAAAAAAAAACAATGTATAATAATATAATAGTGCCTCTCAACATTTGTTCCTTAATTAATCTGCTATAAAACAGCAGTAATTAAAAATGAATGATGTAAATAGTAAAATTGTCTATTACTACCTTACTAATTCCAACATTGTTTTAATTAATTTCATAGCCTGTACTGATAGCTCGCCTGAATTTGTTGGAGGTGGAATTGGGGTTGAGGGGGTAACCATCAACTGTCTCATGTATGCAGACGACATTGTCTTGCTTGCTCCTGAGCAAAAGGTGTTGCAGATGATGATAAACAGAATTGTAAATTTTTGTAATATGTGGAGCTTAACTGTAAACCTGGATAAGTCTAAAGTCATTGTGTTTCACAAAGGCGGTAAATCGACTGCTAATGAAAAGTGGAAGATGGATGGTAAGAGTTTAGAGGTGGTAAATTGTTATAAATATTTGGGCATGACGTTGACTCCTCTGTCCGGGCTAAAAAAACATTTTATTGAAAAGTTAAATCAAGCTAACACTTGCTCTGAACATTACCTATAGTAGATTAATTAGTGGAAATGAGATACCTCTCTCCAAAAAGTTAGATGTGTTCCGATCTGCAGTTCGGGCGATTATGTGTTATGCGGCTCAGGTCTGGGGACATCAGAATTTTGGGGAGGTGGAAAAACTGAATTTATTCTCTTTTAAAAAATTATTTTCACTACCGTATAATTCTCCTAATTATATCATATATTTGGAAGCCAATATTTTTTTATACACTTCACCTTAAGTCTTCACCTTAAATATATTAAAAAAGTTCTGTTATTGCCAGACCACAGATGGCCAAAAATACTGGCTAAAGAAATAATTAAACACAAATTGTATTGGCATGAAGAAAATTTGGATCTGTTTACTGGCTTAGGATTGCAGCTTGATTATGTAACTTTAGATGTTAACATTGTAATGACAAATTTAAAATTGAAATTTAGAGAGGAAATGTTAGGAAGGCACAATTGTCGACCTACCATTCTTTGTATAAAGAGTTAAATATAGACTTAGGTGATAATCATTACTTGCATGATAGTAATAATCTGAAATTTATGAAAAATATTTTCAAGTTGCGTGGCCAGTTAATTTATCTAAATTATAATGTTGCACGTAGTGAAGATCAAAGAAAATGCTCTCTATGCAATATGAATGTGGTAGAGGATATTTGCCATTATCTAGGAGTCTGCCCAGTTCTATCCGAGTTTCGAATTAGATACCTTGGTAGGAAGAATTTAACGCGAAGGAAGGTGATTGATGCATTGCAAAAAATGGAAAAGTTTGGTTCTCTATCACCTCTCAGCGTACAAATATAGATTATACCTTGTCCAGGAGTTTAATTATTGAGTTCGGTGAATACCATATTACTGCTACGTATTATAAAGTTATTTTTGTTCTTGTTATATAAAAAAAATATAGGAAAAAATAATTGTTATATAAAAAAAAAGAAGGAAAAAGTAGTGATTGTAATGATATCAATACGTTTGAGTTGGTTTGTATCTAATATCAATTTTCCTTTTTAAGAAAGCAACTCTAGGCGACGGTATATTGATACCAGCCTAAATATGCTTTACAGATTATTTTCATTTCTTTCTCTGTATTTGTCTTTATGTAAATAAAGCATTCTATTTTTCTTCTATTCTTCTTGTACTGATAGTTCGCCAAATGTTCTCTGACACGCTAACCGTTACAAGTTCTTGTAAATTATTAAAGAATTAAATTTGCCTTATCGTGAGATTGCCAAATAGAATTTACTCAAAGTTATTTTGAGATGTGAAATTGAAGAAACAAAAAAACAAAAAACAAAAACAAATTGGAAGCCAGAAAATATTGATTCAAGGCTATAAAAAAAAACAAAAAAAAACTTGACTGGAAATGGACTGACAGAGGAACAAATCTTAGAAAGAAGTGTGTAGAAGAAACTGATTGAAGTATTATAGTATGAAGAGGCGACTCAATTTAGTGGCAATATCCCTATAATTGTATAAATGTAGTTTCTTTCTACTTCGGGTAAATTAATATAATTTCTTTAATTACTTTGTAACAAACTGCTACACATTAAAAAGGAATAAGTCAGCTAGACTAATAGAAGGCCAAACTAAATCCTGTTATTTATTTTGAATGTTCTGTAGTTCTAGGAGGAACATTACTAGGACAGCATTGATCTGCTCTCTTACATCTGCTACGATAGTTTGCTTGCACTATACTTTGTTCAATAACAAATCTTGTTCTAATTGTTACTTGTTTTTCTTCATTTTCCTTTTTATAACAAAAACAAAAGCTTCTTATTATTTTTTATTTTTATTTTTTTATCAAAACAAAAACAACTCCGATTGTAAAGTTAGAGAACAAAATAAATCAAAAGATTTTTCCAGTGATTGAACTATTGACCATTTTTCCCCCCACCCCCACCCCAATCCATGACCCATTATTTCCTGTGATCATTTCTAGATTTATTGCTTATTATTTCAATATTCACATTTTATACAATATTTTTGTTTTACATTTTTTTTTTTATTCTTTACTTATTAAGTAATATTCATTCTTGATGAGAGCCTATAATTTTTTTCAAAAAAAAAAACTCTTTTCTAAACTAAAAGATCCCACACCCACAACTTTATTATCAGATGTAATTTATAAAATAAATTGTTTACAATGCCCAGCTACATACATAGGACAAACATCTCAATATTAAAAATAGATTGTACTAACATAAATACGACTGTAAAACTAAAAAGCCGACTAACATGACTACAGCACTAACGAAACATTGCATACAATACAAACATGAATTTGGCATATAAAACACTAAAATTCTCTCCGTCAACAATAATAATAATAAAAAAATATATATTGGAAATGATGTATATTAAAAAAGAAAAATTATCAATCAATTTTAGAATAGACACCAAAAACCTATCACTTAGCTATATATCAATCTCCTGGAATTTCCAAAACAACATACACGGTTTTCCCATCCGCTCTCCTAGCCCTTTATGAACCTTGATCCATCCAATGTCCATAATACTTAGTGATGTTATTTCACAAGTTAAACTGGAGTTTGTAAGTAATTCTAATTGAAAATTTTTGTTAAGTACAATTCTTAAGTTATTTCCATACTTTACTCTTATATATACCACATATTGTCAAAGTTTCAATAGTTGTGATTTAGTTTAATATTGATCTGTTCTACAACAATAGTTTAAAATAAATTTAAATATGCTATATATATCACACTTTTTATTTAGTTTATAGTTAATTAAAAAAAAAAAATTATTCTGAAAATATTTATTTTAAGTTCATATTTTATGTTGTTTCTATATTTTTTTTTTTTATTAGTATTAAAACCTTTGTACAAACCCTGAAGAAGGCAATAAATTTGCCGAAACGTCGGTAGAAATTTAAAAAGAGTTCTTTTATGACTGAACTTCAACATACAATTTACATTTTTTTCAAAAATATACAGCTGAAATAATAAAACATGAATAAATAAAACATTAATGTATTTCCGGTGAAGTGCGATCGTACTAGCAGTAAAAAAAAAAGTAAAGAAAATTGAAAATCGAGTGAAACATTCACACGGCTTTCTACAATTTTCACAATTTAATTTAATAAATTTTCTTTGAACTTGGTATTTCAATGATTGGAATTGTAAATTTTCATAAAATCTCATTACATTCTCTTACCGCTCTAAACAGTAAATAAGGATTGTTACATATTTAGTTTAAAAAAAAATTGTAATAAATTACGAGAATATTGCGAAAAATTAAAAAAAAAAAAAGGGTATGACCAAAACATTAGTTTTGGATCCGACGGTAGCGCCTAAACGGAATGTACTGTTTGTTATTGGTGAGATGTGTTATAATTATAAGTGTGATATAGTAGTGGGTAGCATGAGCGGTATTGAAAGCGCTTATCTGTATATATGTTTTAACCTTCCACCACTCCACATCTACGTCCAAGGCGTTGCAAGAGCAGTTGTGGCACGACTACAACAGGGACAAGCCCCCATTTATCCCAGGCACACTGGGAAGCATCAAGACCTATGGAAGGAGCTGGAGGCGGACCCGATTTTGGGCCTGCCTACGGATATGATGACTCCTAGGTATGACTTCCAAAAACCCTTCAAAGTCTTGATATTAGACAGAGGGGCATGGAAGAATGGGCCGCCAATTACAGGCGAATCTATGTGGTACACGGACGGGTCCAAGATGGGTGACGGAGTGGGAGCCGGCGTGTACGGGGCTCATCCGAGATGTAATATCTCGGTGAGCCTGGGAAGGCTAGCTACGGTCTTTCAGGCGGAGCTAGTCGCGATTATTATATGCGCCGCCGAAATAAGAAGACGGGGAGTGCATAACTCCAGAGTCGTCATTTATTCGGATAGCCAGGCTGCTCTGCGGGCAATTGACTCGTGGGAGATCAGCTCAAGGCTGGTGTGGGACTGCCTAGGTGCACTAAGGGAAATTAGTAGCCATAATAAGGTCTTCCTGGTTTGGGTACCTGGGCACTCGGGTCACAGAGGCAATGAGGCGGCGGACCGCCTGGCCCGGGAGGGTTCAATGGGAGCGCTTATCGGGCCGGAGCCGTTCTGTGGTGTCTCAAGATGCCTCAGGAGTGCATCCATTAAGCTATGGATGCAGGACCGATCAAGGGAATGGTGGGTCAAAACTCCAGGCCAGAGACAGGCGAAAAAGTTTATCTATAGCTACTCGCCCAAGCTAACTGCAGAATTACTCCAACTAGGCCGGGTGGCCATAAGGATAGCAGTTGGCATTCTCACTGGCCATTGTAGATTAAATAAGCACATGCATCGCATGGGCCTGGCAACGGATAGCCTGTGCAGGTTTTGTCAGGAAGAAGAGGAGACGGCACTGCATGTGGTATGTCAGTGCGAGGGGCTGGTCTGGCTAAGGTACCGCCTCTTTGGTAAGGAGAAGCTGGTGCCAACAAGCCTCAGCCAGGGCCCTCTCTCGGACCTATTAAGTCTTCTAAGGCAAGCAGGACTCGAGAGGGTGCTCTGATGGCGGGTACTCTGATTGACCACCTGGGAGCCCCCCCCCAATTCCACAGTTCGCTTAAGGACAGGATAGGGGGAGGGTCTCCAACTAGGGGGGTGCCACAATAGATCCTTGGGGTGTCGCGGTGGCGTAGGCTGAGTAGCCATTCCCCCGGTAGAATCTATCTATCTATCTATATATGTTTTAGAGAAGAGAGAAATATGAAGAAATAAGTAATAAGTCCCCATTGGTTTATAATAAATATATTATCTCTAAAGGAATTTAAATACTTTATAATAATGCGTAATAATAATATTATAAATATAACAGAAACTCTGCACGTAACTAAAACAACTCAAATGTTAAACACTTATAACTGACACTGAAGTTAAGGGAGTGGATTGCCTGAGAAGAATGTAAACTGGTTGAATGTAGAAAATTAAGCTCTTCAAATAATGCTCCTCTTGGTACTTAAAACCTGCCCTTTATATTTGATTTCTAGGAAATGGGTTAAAAGACAAAAGATTAGCCGAGTTCTCCGACCGTCACTTATAACGGTATCTTGTACCTGGGTTACACCATTTGCTAGCCAACTTGCTTTTTTATAATATTTTTAAAATAAACATTATTTTATATAATTTCTTGCGTCCATCACAGAATATAAAGTTTGAGCTCCCACTAGCTTCGAGAATGGCAGGACGAATAAGAACGGACTAGAGTGTACAAACGGAAACACGTTTATTCCATAATAGAACCTCACATCCCTGTAAGTCAATGGCACACATCCCCTTGTGGGGAGAAATTGACCAGATTATACTACAATAATCTGATCGAGATTAAAACATAACCTTTTACTCAGTCATTGTTTAGAATAGGAGTTATTCTATACGCGCAAGAGTGCGCGTGTGGTGTGAGAGATTCACCCAGATTTCAACCACCGGAATCTGTCGGCATAGATCTAATAAAAAAAACAATATCGTCATGCCGATTATATTACCAGTTAATCCAGGCCAATGACAATACAAAATTTTAGAAACTCTTTACAGACACGTCAAAAAATATAAAATAAACCGATTCGATATAGGATGAAATTCAGTCAGTAGCTCTTTAAGAGATGGCTAAACTTCGCTGGCTCAGAAAGTAATAAAAAAAAAAATTATAGCACTTTCGGAATGCTATAATTCATAATTGTAGCGGTATTCACAAAGTTATTAAATGCTGAAAAACTAGGAAAATAACTTCAATACTTGTCGATTTCATTTTAAATTTTATTGTTTTTCAATTCAAAATTCATTATTATTAAATTGGGAAAATTATTTCAATACCAATCTGGAAAAACAAACTAAGAAATGTATATAGTTTAAAAGAGATATTCCTTTGTAAATAGAGGAATGAAAATGGGCTACTTAGAAACAAAACCCGTAAAAGACTTCTCCGTGGGTAATTTAGTTTTATCGCCAATCAAAGATGGCAGCAACTAGGCAGCAGCAGCTTGCTTTAATAAAGGTTTTAGTGGTAGTAAAATAGTGTAGTATGATAAAAGGGACAAAACAAGGGCCGCATCCCTTATATTAATGATGTTGGACAACATGTTAATGGTAAATAGGAAAAAGGGAGGAGTGGGGGCGGGGAAAAGAAGAGCTCTAGACAGACCGTCATAAACACTGTATTACCAGTTTTTATATAGCTAACCAAATAACATCGAAACTACTGTATAGCAGCTCAATGACTAAACAGATCCTGCTTTTACACCTTTTATTTACCGTAATAAGCAATAATACTTTAATGGCTATGTATTTATAACTATTTCATTTTATAGTTAATTTTTAAATTTTTATCAGATTAATTAATATTAAGTTAGCCATGATATAACTTCATTATAGGGGATGTAAACAGCCTAAAAGTGTCTGATTCCAATGAAATTTGCCAGAATAAGGGTAAAAACTACTTATAGAGCCGAAGTAAATGCTGTTATGGTAAACAATTCATACACTATCTATTGTCCTACTACTTCAACTTGCCTTACCCCCTCTCCATGCCAATCTGTGAATGAAGTTATATTAAGTGATCACAGCACATCAACCATTCATACTTTTCCAAAACAAATCAACGGCAAAAAACATAACATCTCTCTTCACACAATCTGCTGATAATTAATTATATTGCGAGATTCAAAACTTATTGTACAATAAAGTTTTTATTGAAGTTTAGTCATGTAGATTGGAAAAAAATAATTACATTCATGCCAACGTTTCTGTTATTATTATAGCTCCTTCATCAAGGCTATCTATAAAACAATATATATTACAAGGTTGGATGTTTGTAGAGGGAATAAGATATACAGCCAAATCAATTGTGATCTAAAAGATCTATGTGGCTCTTTATAACTGTCAGAAACGTTTGTGCACATAATTTCTTTTAAGCTGTTTACTTCTTATAATATAGTTATTATATCATGGCTAACTTAATGTTAATTAATCTGATAAATATTTAACAAATTAACTAGAAAATACACAGATATTAAGTAGTTATTATGTTAACGATTAAAGACTATTCATATAACGGTAAAGTGTAATAAAGTCTATAAAGTGTACAAGGTGCAATTTATTGTTAGTGTGTGTGATGTAGAGCTAGTACTTGCCAATAGGGGTTTGGCTAAACACAAATTGTTGCACACATGAACCACTTCTACACGACCTATGAATATTGGTAGGCTGGGACACCCGAAAAAGACGTCAAAGTCCCTAAAGAAGTGGCTAATGTAGTTTCCACATTATAATGGGGGACATAATATTACAATGGTTTAGTAATACTTCTTATGGGATAAACTAATCCAAACCAAGGAATATTACTAAAATGATATTAAAAATGGATTATACTAATAAAATCAAAATGTAAATCGATTGATGGTCGGTCGCCTTCTACGTATATCCAATATCTGGAGATTTGAACAGCTAAAGATTGTTTATTTTTTATAAACAATTTCATGTTTAACTATAATATAGTATTAACAGATATTGATGTGTGTTTTTATGTGACCAGCAATATCCCGAAAACAGAAAGTTTTCAAATATTTCGTTTAAGTTCTACCATGAGACCCGACTATAAATTTTTGGTCACCGGAAGTAACATTCTACCAAATGTTTTTTTTTTTCCAGCTTTTTGCTGTTTACACGAAAATGACTCCTACAATCTTCCAGATGACCCGATTAAAATAGATAGTATAATTAAATTTTCAATAGAAACTAAATTAATTAACAATATTTAGAAATAGTAATTAATATATAGAAACTATGTAAATAAATTAGTTATTAAAATATATATATTGTATATAAATATTTATATAAGGTATAGGGTGAATATATAGTTTTAATAATTTAACTTTGAGAGTATGACTTATCTGGGATCAGTAAATAGCATAATAACCGATAGGTTCATTAACTTGAAAAAAAAAAAATTATTCTCTTCTTACATCATTCTTAATATATTACAACCAGTGTAAAGTCCTTGCAGTTTGTGTTTCTATTTAAATAAATAAATAAAATAATATTTTATTGTCAGATATTTACAATGATAAGTGTACCAGATCTTTACCACTTCACCAAATTCTCTATCATGTAGTATGTATATAATTCACAGTGTAGTGCTGGGCAAAATGAAGAGAAAAAAACCCAGCTATATGGTAGTCTCTTGATGTGGTGGGCATATTATATTTTTAATTCTCTTATGTTTAAAATGACAATTTGTATTGTAACATCCTATGTTTTTGATTGTTTTATTTTCACTATAAGCTAAGAGTATACTAAGATAGAAAGTTGTACATATTTCCTTTAACAATTCTTTTATAAATTCTGTTTTTGTTTCTTCGTGCAAGAGTTTAATTGGAGTGTATCTGGGAGCATCAATGGCAAACCTTATTTTGCACCCTTTGCAATTTCTTCAGGTTGTCTCGCTCATTATACTCCAACATGGACAACAGAACCTTGTACAGCAGTATCTTATTGCCAACACTCAGTGTAGAATGTCTGTTTAGGAGAGGGAACAGTTGGAGTATGAGAGCTTTGCTTCCTTGAACTATTGTGTTTATATGTGGAGTAAATGTTAATGATTTGTCTAATGTGACCCCCAAGTACTTGACAGTGAGGGGCCCATTCTATTGGTCTGTTAGCTATAGTTATCTGTTTCCATAAAGTCAGTCGTCTTTCTGTGTAAAATGTTGCTTGAATTTTTTCTGTATTTATTTTAATTTTCCATTTATGGAAGTATTTTAATAGCTTAAGGATATTCTGTGTCAGTCTGTTAGTGATTGTGTCCGTTCGCCAAGACGACACTGTTACAAGGCTGTGTCGTCTTTGAAGAGGGACAACAAAACATTTTCTTTAACTGGTATATCATTAAGGAAAATATTGAAAAGTATTGGCCCAAGGACAGAACCCTGAGGAACTCCTGACACTTCTGACCCCTTCTGTCAGAGAGAATATCACCTACTTATGTTTCTATTTCATTGTATCAGTGTTCAGCACATATACCAGTAAAATTCTCTTCGTAAATCATTTCTAATTATCTCTCCTCTCATCTTCGAAAGGAACCTCCATATAGTCATACCGAGCAGAGGCGAATGGGGCTGCGACCCACCCCTGTTCGGTAACTCGATCTGGTATACAGATGGATCCAAAACTCCGACTGGGGTCGGAGCTGGGGTCTACGGGGGCAGGCCTAAAGTTAAAATTAAGGCCAGCCTAGGGAAGTACGCCACGGTCTTTCAGGCTGAAGTCGTGGCGTTACAACTCTGCGCTAGGGAGATTATAAGGCAAAGGATAGTGGGTAGAAGAGTGGCCATATACTCCGACAGTCAGGCAGCCCTGAAGGCACTTTCCTCACACCAAATAGTCTCAAGACTGGTGTGGGACTGCCTACTTGCCCTCACCGAGGTGGGTACTCGGAATAAACTGACACTCGCCTGGGTACCGGGACATGCGGGGTTCCTGGGCAATGAGAGGGCGGATGCCCTAGCGAGGGAGGGCTCGCAGGATACCTTTATAGGCCCCGAACCCTTCTGCGGCTTGTCCAGGAGCCTCATCCAAACTTCTATCAGGGGGTGGATAGAAGATCAGCGTCTGCGTTGGTGGGAGGGAACACCAGGACAGAGGCAGGCAAAGCTCTTCATTAAAAGACATTTGCCTAAATTTACCAAAGA
This sequence comes from Triatoma infestans, assembly GCA_011037195.1. Classification (NCBI taxonomy): domain Eukaryota; kingdom Metazoa; phylum Arthropoda; class Insecta; order Hemiptera; family Reduviidae; genus Triatoma; species Triatoma infestans. The sequence goes on along the minus strand of JAAEAF010013768.1, from coordinate 122,517 downwards.
CCTACTGAGCCAGACCCGAAGGGATATAAGGTTAATTGTGGGTCTACTAACAGGCTGAATAGACACATGCACCACCTACAACTTGCGGATAGTGCGGTATGCCGATTCTGCAAGGTAGAGGAGGAGACCCCGGCGCACATCCTTTGTGAGTGCGCCGGCCTGGCGAGGATTAGGTTTCTTCAATTGGAGACGGGCAATCCCGAAGCTGAAAGCTTCATGACGGAGCCGCTCTCAGCTTTGCTAGGATTGATTAGAAGGGCAAAGCTGGGGGCTGTTCTGTAACTTAAGGGGATCCACAATAGACCTCAATTTGTAGGTCGCAGTGGAATGAGGCTCCCCCCCTTCTATTCTATTCTATTCTATCTCTCCTCTCATATCTATTACAATAATAATTATGGTATTTTAACCCACACTTTTCCTCAAGTTTTGTTTATTCTTTGCAAAGCTATTTTGTAAAACTAAATCTCACATTTTATAAAAGGGGGAATCCCTATAAACAAATAAAATAAAAGTAAATAAATAAAAATAAAATAAATGTATTGCCAAAATTCCTTGTTTGAAAAAAAATGGTTGACGTGAAGTGTGATTTTACGCAAAACAAATAGTATTTATCATTTTTCTGTTATTTTCTCTACAAAGATAACATCGATATAAATTAAACTTTGTATACTAACTATATAATACACAGACATATCACTTTTGTCTAAAACTGGTTTTTAGAGAAGTTTAGGGGGAGCTAAAAAAGGTCACGCTACTCTCAAAAATATCGTTTTATTAAGTTTTTCTCATTTAAATATTATAGACGCCTATTAATCATCTTATAAAAATAGAATGAAGAAGACTTGTAAAAAAACCAGTTACAAAAAATTTGTGTAAGTGTTTCAAAACCAGATTTTGTTTTGTTTTGTTTTTGTTTAATACGTGAGTAATTTTTACAATGCATATTTATTTATTTTTTTGTTCAAAATGAATATGTATTTTATTTTTTTTTGAAAATGATGTAACTGTCCAAAAATTTGTTAATAAGAATAATTTATTGTAAAGAATTGAGAAGAATAGAAAGTTGGATAAAAGAGTTTCATATTATATTTTTGTAAAATATAAATCTATTTTTCCAACAATATAATAATGGCAATTCTTAATAGGAAGGGGAAGTTGAAAAATGAAAAGGAGATATTTATATCTTTGACTTTTTCATATCCGTTTGTTTTTTTGTATTATTTAAGAAACAGTTTATTAAATATTGTTTTATATTATATTACTTGGCAATATTAATATATTTTTAAATAAAAGATATAAACAAAGACAAATTAATAGCCAGCAGATTGCTAGGTGTTTCGGGTATTACTACAATAGAAACTATAACAAACAATGCCAACCCTCTGACAGACTGCGGGAGGGCATAGGCTTTGTGAGCACACAATACATTCATTGATGATGAATGTGTATCGAATATTGTAGGGAATGAATGGAAAAATTGATCGAGATTGAACGTCCTAGATTGTAGGCACACAACCATCTATTAGCTATTTGTAAAATATTATCAGCTACAATTCATATCCGGCTAGATGGGGAAATATTAACTAAATTATTTGCTTAACAATATATTCCAATATCTGAGGGCAAAGTTTTTAAGAAAGCAAAGATTGTAATTATTTTTTTACCTGGTATACCTTAAAACCACACTTTTTGTAATGTATAATTCCCTGTTTTACACACACACACACACACATATATATATATTCACGTTTTTCCTCTAGCTTGCAGGCTATTCTAGTGAAAGAAGTATATGGGAAAAATTGAAATAATTCTGGAAATATATTTTATTGGAAGAAAATTATTATTTGAAAGAAAAATGCAAGTTGGCTGGAAAAGGGTAAAATCCAGGTACAAGACACCGTTACAAGTGAGGTCGCAGAACTCTGCACTGTTGCATTTTACGCGTTGTATAAAGGGCAAGTTTTACCAAAAGAAGTCGTTCTCTTAACTTCATTGCCATTTTTATGTGTTTAACATTTGATTCAATCAATCTAGCTTAATAATTAATTTTGTATATTCATAAGCTTTCTATATTCATTGAATTAACTTGTAGTTGTTATTTAAAGAGAATATATTTATTGTTAGCAGTGGTGATTTCTTCTTTATTTCTTAATACTTTTATCTCTATCTTAAATATATGTAGACACAAGCTCCCTTATAAAACCGCTCGTGCAACACAATACTACAATCATACAAGTACAAATCACACCAATTCACATTTCCCTATGGAGACAGAAATGAAATTATTTAGGCAAAATCTTATTATAGTATATAGTTTGGTTGTTTCTATAACCTTTATTTAGTTTTATAAAATAGTATTGTAATTAAAAGGGCACGTTTCATATTTACTAATTGAAGTTAAACAACTGTTCCCTATGTAAACCATATTAAGGGCAGATCATAACCACATGATCTCTAGATTCTCCCAATCTCCTCCACATCTGCGACATAATGGGGTATTAACAATATTGATCTTATTTAAGTAAGCCCTAATTATATAACATTAATTAGTTTGGATTCTACACATGGAACTTATAATTAATTTACTGAATGGTAATTGAGCAAACCAAGACCAACTGTTTAATTTAGTGAATAGCATTTTGTAAAATGTTCTTTTGTTATTATTTATTATATTGCTTTTGTCACCTTTTAATTAACGAAGAAATTGTTTGGCTAAAATCTCTAAAAGGAATATTTTATTGATAAGAACTGGCCATTGGTAGCCGCTTCTTTAGCTAACTGATCTACCCTTCTATTCATTATCTGCTGTACCAGAGTGTCCCTATAGCAAACCTATTTCTATAACTTTTCTTAAAAACTTGGCATTATTTATACTAACGATTAAGTGGCTATCTATGCTGTAAACTGAAATATTATTTAGTTTTAGTAAAGCACTTTGAAATCACTTAATGTAGTGCAGTTTATTCCATAAAGTGTGAATGTGTACTGTAAAAGTACATAGATAACCACTATTACGGCTGTGAATTTAATTATTCACTTTATACTTGTTATATATATCTTTATTACAGTTTATATTTGTTGATATGTTCTCAGTCCTTATCTCGAAGTTAATAATTGTGCATTAAAATTTTCATTTGAAAATAAGGAACTTTGGCAAGATCAGATGAAAAGTCTTCTTTCTATTATAAATTCTAGGCATTTGGAGAAGTCTGAGAGGCATGCCTCGTCTTCAACACGGTTTTTGTTGTACAAAGATTTAGACCACACGCTTCAGTTTTTCAGGTTTTTCAGATTCAAATCATTGTGGGCTCTCTCTTTAACTCAACTTCGTTGGTTACTTAAACTAAGATGTGAGCTGTTCTATTTAAACTAGTCTTCTTTTCTAGAAAGAGATGTAGAACTCTGTCCTCGAAGCAACTCTTAATTCAAGAAAGACACTTTCATTTCATTGATGAGTATAGTATTCTTCTAGAACTTAGACAACTTTATTTTGACTGTTAGAAGTTATCCAGAGAACTCAGTTAATATCTCTCCTAAATTCATCTTCTTGCAAATCATTATTTCTTAATTATGCATAACCATGCTTGGCCGTATAGTTATCAATTTGTACAATATTTCAATATCTAATTTTTCTAATTTTCATTAAATTTAGTTATTTTATTTATTTATTTTTCTACTTTTTTTTTCCACATTATACTGTTCACTGATCACAATAATTGATCAAAAATAAACGTAGAGCAGAAGGATAACTTATCCATGCTGTACATACATGTTTTTTTTTTTTTTCTTTCTTCTGTATATAAGACTAATTGTATCTGTCTTCTTTTTATATAAATTAAGTATATTATTATTATTATTATTTGTTGATATGTATAGTTTAGTGAAGGGATGTAAACCACAGCGCCATCAATCTGTAAAAATGAAATATGCGTCTGGCCAAATCTCATTTATCTTGCAAAGGAATAATGAATTTCCCACGGATATAGGGATATCGGATGGGTCCTCTAATATAGTTTGCTGTATGACTTTATAATTCGTTAGAAACATGTATAGTTTTGTTGAAGAGAAAATTTGGCTAGTTAGTTCAGTGTAGAAGTTTATAGGTGGTGATATAGTTTTAACATCCAATAACTATATTAAACAAAATTAACTATATTTATACGGAACTTTTATTAATCTTAAAATTATTTATGTGTAATTTTAAGAGTAATAAAAGTTTTGTAACTTCCAAATATGTAGGAAAATTTACGAATTTCATTTGTAATTAAGAGAAAGTGGTGGAGTTGCTTTTTTTATCGCAGAGTTTTCCTCTTTTGACTTTCTTTTTTTTTTAAAAAAAAGAAAAGGCTAATAAAAATCTGTGCCGTGAAAAAGATATGTGTGCAATGTGAATAACTCTCTCTGGCACAACAATTTATAGTTTGATTTGTTAGACACGAATAAATTTATACACAATAATTTGTGAATGTTGGTGTGATGTGTTTTGGTTGGTAGTCATGGTAGCTCCCTGTAATGTTTCGTAAAATTATGTTATAATTCTTGGTTGCACAGAAAAAAACAAACATACAAAGAAAATTTATTTGTTTTACATATTTATGTTCTGTGGGCGGCTAACAACATTGACCTCACACTAATAACAGAAAAAGAGAGAGTGAATGATTAAGATAAAAAGTTAGCAAACCCACAGGGATATTGTGAAGAGTTTTTTACGTTTCTACTTACGTTGTTGTTTGAAAAAAAGAAAAGAAGGACATTAGGTTTGGTAAAAATACCATCAATCATAAATATAACAACCAATATGTAAGTAAAATTACCTTAATTAATTTGAAAACTTTGTATTTTAAGATCAAATAAATCTTGCAAGAGCATATAACATTTTAGTTTTGTTATAATGTTTTGTGCATTAATTTAACGACTCCAACGTGTTGTAATGTTGAACATAAATTTAACTAGTTAACTTTAGCAAGTTATTATCATGATGGTACGTACGTACATGCAATAAAGTACAAAACTAAATTGTTCTTGGTGAAGATTGTTGAATATCATTATTTATTAAACAGAAAGTTTCTATTAATTCATTACCATAAGACTTTTATTACCGGTTTTGAAGATTTAAAGATGAGAATTTTAGTGATAAGCTGTATACATAATTTTCTTAAATTATAATGAATAGTGAAAATTATTCAAATGAATAAATTAGAAATTTTGTATTCGAATGAATAAATCGATTAAAATGATTGTATCCTTTCTTCTGGGCGTGGCCATTCTTTAGCAAAACTGTAAAGTTTGTCTTGAGCGAAAGACTATAAACATTAAAAGGAAACTAAGACTTGTTATTGGCTAACACGGAGTTCTCTTTTTGTGCACTTTTAAATTCTAGATGACAAGTTTCTTCATATTTGGAATTTTTAATAATCCTTAAAAAAAAAAAAAAAAAAAAAAAAAATAGATGTGGTGGAATCGTACAATGTACTGAAATGGCACTCCAGAGCAGAGCCTAACGTTACAATTCCTCCCAGTAAAATGTCTAAGTGACACAATAGTATGGGATATTACTGGGTATGAATAACCAGTGGTAGGGCTACATAAAGCTACCTAGGGCAGACATTTCAATTATTACATTGTAGTCTAGAACATGGTCGCCAATCTTTTGATCTTCACGGACCACCAAGCAGAAAATATTTAATCTCGCGGACCACTACCCCATTTTTTGGAGGAGGAGAAAGTTCCCCCAAATGATTATTAAATGTTCCCCTCCAAAACAAAATTGACTTGTTTCAGCGATATTTAAAAACTGTATTAATTTAAAAGTCTTTTAAAGTGGCAAGTTTTCAAATGAACACACTGCATATTTTCAATGAAATTGTTATTTACCATGGCAACCAAAGATGAGAAAGAAAAGTCAAATGATGATAATGATTATTTAAAGTTTACTGACTAATTTCAATAAAAGAAATAATATTCAATATTCAGTCAGTGTTCAAACATGTTGCTGCTTCTTAGATAAAAATTCTTCGATTTTAGTGTAACAGCAACCAAAGAGAGCAAAGAGAAGCTCAATCACTCTCTCGGACTGGAGTGGGAGATGCTGTATAAATATAGCGACGGACAGTCCATAAAAACACAGTTGAAATCAGTTCAATACATCCTATTTACATGTCATTTTCATACCACTCTACCTTAAACATTTCTCTATTGTAAAGTCCAGGCAGTCTGTGTCTCTTAAGTAATATAATCGTATATCATCAACCAGACCTAAATTCTCTCCACCTAACATATCCATTATATTAATCAAGAGACACAGACTGCCTGGACTTTACAATAGAGAAATGTTTAAGGTAGAGTGGTATGGAAATAACACGTAACGATAGGATGTATTGAACTAATTTCAACTGTGTTTTCATGGACTGTCCGTCGCTATATTTATACAGCTTCTCCAACTCCAGTCCGAGAGAGTGGTTGAGCTTCTCTTTGCTCTCTTTGGTTGCTGTTACACTAGGGTCCACTGTAGTAACAGCAACACAAAGGCTAGCTTGCAACCAAGTCAACAACGGTACTTATATTTAATGGCTGCAACTGCTGAGAATGTTTTTTTCGCACAAATATGTTGTTGTGAGTGGCAATAATATTTTAATAGCCTTTTGTCTTAATATTGCATACTCCTTTTTTGACAATATACCAAAAGTGAGCTCTTTTAAGGTCTGAATTAAATTTAATTTTGAGGGTGTCGTCGGATGTCAGTTCTATTAAGCTCTTTCTTTTCTTGCTGTATTTGTCTTAATAATTGCTGAATTTGTATACTTTTACTTGTTTGTGTTTTTACAGATTTTTTGGTCTGTATTTTGAAAATAAACTTGTTGGGGACCGAACTTGGCCTTTTTTTCATTTACCTGAATCCAACCCGTCTCCATTGAGTTTGTCGGAGCAGCCACAGGCTTTTCTGTTGAACGTAACATTCGGAAAAGTTCCGATAACGTTGTAGTAGCGGATAATTTCACATCAGTTAACAATTCGTTCGTTTCACGTTCGATAACAATTCTTTCGCGGACCATCGTTTGACAACCGCTGGTCTAGAAGACATCACCAATAATATTGGACAAATACTATTTGAAACTTAACGTTACAGATTCCTTATTTTATTGTCTAAAAAAAATTTTCCTGAAAGAAGTATCCAATGAAAATGATACGTTTAGATCTGTGCAGTTACCATTCCAAGGAGATATAATGACCGTAGCAGTTAAGTGCCTTAAAAAAATAAAAAATAAAAAATCGTAATCATTTTTGAAAAAATTTAAAAAAAAAATCTATTCTGATAAGTCACACGGTTAACAATTTTTCTCCAAATTTGAAAATCTATAAATGTTTCTAATATACCATAATAAAATTATAGGAATCAGAATCATGCATTGTATTGATGTAATACTTCAGTAGAACTTTAATACTTTATTAGTCTCTCTCTCTCTCTCTATTATCAAACCATAGACTAAACTAATCAATAGTTTGACATTTAGAAAACCTTACTTAAAGTCCAGAATGCCGATTACAAAACATCGACTAGTGAGTCAACTAATAGAATAGGTCCATTCTATTTCAAAGATATAATTATGTTAGAAATAGTAAGTAATATCTGGACAATAATGTTAGTGACATTTCTATGTAATATCGAAAATTTGTTAATAATAAATTATTTGATAATAATGAATGGTATTCAGATAATGATAGATTTATTTTATAAAAAAAAAAAAAAATCATTAGAAATAATTACTTTATATTAAGATGTTTATACATACTACATGTTTATACACTTTTCCTTCTTTTATTTTATCTAAAAAATTAATTATTCTTGTTTTATTTTGTTTTTGTTGGTTATTAGTTTCTATTACACCTCTTTCTTTTCTTTTAACTTTTCCATCGTTGCAGACAACACTGCTTATCGCTGGACTTTGAGCTGTAGAGGCTTCAGGAAGAAAAAAAATCTAAGAATAGCAAGTGAACTCGAACCCGGGAGTTATATTATATTTATGGAAAGGTTGCCATTTTTAGGTACTACTTACACAAAGTATGTTTAATACTAATGTTTCGTTTAATGTAATAACAACACTTTAGTCTTCATTTCTTAGTAAAACTAAAAAAAACGCAAAATCACACAGATTTTGTAAATAATATTACTAGTTACTTCTACTTTTAAAGGAATTTTTATTCTCAATTATAGTACAAAAATTAATGCAGCGTGATGATAAGTTTCATTTATAAAAAAATTGAAATGTACATAGCTGCTACTTATTATTGTAATAATTATTTTTTTTTTTTTTCAATTTAAGGAGTGACATAATCTGTGGTCATTGGCGCCCGGAGCATTCTTAGTGCATTGCCGGCCTCTGGACAGTGTTCTCTCGTTACAGACAACACTCACCATCACCGGACATGAGCTGCAGAGACTCCTAGGAACAGAAAATCTAAAGGCAGCACAGCTGGGCTCGAACTCGGGGCTTACGCGTGGGAATCCAGTGCACTGACCACTGAGCTAATCCCTTCCCTCAATTAATATTAATATAATTCAATATATTTATTAGTAAAAATAGTATGATTAGTATGATAACAAAAAGCAAACATTATGATGGTTACCTTAGGCATTTAACAGGAGTTTTCATAAAGAAAATAACTTTATTCGCAAATGTCAATTGGACTAATTTAAGTTAAAAAGGAATAATTTTATAATTCTTCTTTTCTTCCTTCCTTATTATACAGAAGAATATTTTCCATTAATGAAGCAAACAGTTGCCTATATTTTCCGTTCTAACATAAAGAACAATCATACGGAATTGAATGATTTTTATGGAAGATAAAAGGAATTTATCAAAGATAAAAGGAATTTACAATCCCGCCCCTATCAATAATGTTAATATAGTAATTAAATTGGGCGGGAACAAGTAACGTATTTAATTAATTAGTATGTACTACATTTTATTTACTCACATAAATTTTCAGATGTAAAACAATTGTAAAAAATTGAAATCACTCTTCCACTGCTATCTTCTGATCTCACTCACCTGTAAATAATAGAACAATTAATTATTACACTAATCAAATAATATTGACAAAATATACAATTTAAAGGAGGAAGAAACATAATATATAATATTATGTAATACATTTAAATAAATTTAGTCAAATTAACTAAAAAAAAAAAAAAAATTAATATTATACGTAAATAAGGAACAAGGATTTTAAAAGCAAAAAATACGTAAAGACATTTGTTTATTATTAATAACTTTGGGCAATCATGAATAGTAAATTATTTTTGCTTTATAATCAATATTAATATTTTCTCAATAGTTAACCAAACTTGGGTATAAACAGTCTCCCAGATATACGGAACACATTATATATCTAGGACAAAAATTAATCGGAAACATTAAAGATATAAAAACCTTAAAAAAAGGCTCATTAGTGGGAATAAGGTTTGTAGTAAATAGGGAGCTCTGTGAAAATCAGAGAGTTTGGTAACTTCTGCTTCATTTTGCGGTACATTGATAGATTTCAGACGTATTTCATTATTAGGATAACGTGAAATATGAGGTCGTCTCAGTAAAGTGTGTATTCAGACTTTACATTGGGATAGTCAACGATATAAAGGAATTCATTGACCGTTGATGAATTATGTTATGAAGAAATTTGGTGACGATCGGTCAAGAAAAAAAACATTCAATTATGCCAACGTTTCGACAAGGTTTCCTGGTTTTTATCAAGGCTTTTAATATATGGAAAGTCGTAAAGATATGGAAAAAGAATTTTTAAACATTCACATTTGTTACATTGAAAAATTGAGTCTAAGTTACTAGTGTCGACATTTAAGACAAGACACTAGTGACTTTTAATTTTCCTTTTTATGTTTTTGCGATGTAACAAATATGTATGATTAGAAAGTCTTTCTCCACATCTCTTCACGACTTTCTATATATTGAAGCCTTGTTAAAGACAGGAAACTCGGTCGAAACGTTGGCATAAGTGAATGTTTTTTCTTGACCGATCTTCACCAAATTTCTTCATAACATAGTCAATGATCTCGATTTTTTTTATTAAGACATTTGATGATTACGGAAGCCTTAAACCAGTCGGTCTTTACAAAAGTGATTTTGAAAAATCTTATCTGATTATGAAACTTATGCAAAGTTTGTGATTGCTACTTTACAAAAAAAATCAAAATTCTGGCCAGAAACTCAAAACAACTTGAATACTTACTCTACAAGATAACAGTAGAGAAGTAATTAGTTAAATTAACTAACACTATAACGATAAATTTAATAGTAACAAATGTTCAAGTTTTTTTTCGAGATTGCGTTCCTTCTAAAAATTAATATCCTTAAGATCAGTACACTTTTAAAAATCGATGTCCAAAGAAATGTTTTCAGCGAATGCTGTGTTGTGTGTGTGTGTGTATGAGACAGAGAGGGATTGATTTGTGATTGATTATCTGTGATGACAAGCTCTAATCTGATGTTCCTTTACATACAACCCTAAGTTTTAGGAGTTAAATCATCAATTGGAACTATGCCTTTATCAGTTGGTTTTCATTTTATAACGATTTTCCTTAAAACTTCACATTTTATAGACACTCAAATGAATAATCACTGGTATTTGAAACAATTTTCTATTGTAATGGTACCGCAAAGATAATGCAACCACAGCAGAGAGAAGAGAGGCCCTCTCTGGTTAACAGAGACTACTCTCTGACTTAGGCAGGCTAGAGTGGGAGAACCTGTGTATATAAGCCAGTGGGAATCTATCTAAAAGAATGTATCGGATACAACCTTACAACTGTACATCGCATCGTGTCATATGTTTACTCTCACCATTCATTCTATCATTTTCTTTATAAAGTCCAGTGAAGTTAGTGTAAACTTAGCTACATTATATTAGTGTCTTCATATCTCGTATATTTAGTCAAACCTAATTTCTCTCCTCAACCCCATTATACTATGAATATTTTCTCGTGAATCCCAGGAGTTGGTAACTATCCTCTGAAGAGCACTTCAGAGTAATGTGCAACCACCTCATTAAAAATACATTGCTAGAATTCCAAGCTCAAAGAAAAACGATTAAAATGAAGGTTCAACTTTGTATAAAGAAAGCTAATAATAAGTTATACCACTATATAAGTTGATAGCACAAATGTTGAGATAAATAACTAGTGAGAAAAAACTCATATGAGCATAGTCAGTCCTTACACTATAGTAAACATTCATATTTCAAGTGTTACCATTTGGAAGTGATAATTCTAGGTGGATGATATATTTATGTGGATAAGTGACATTGATATATTATCTATTTCCACTTGGAATATATTATTTAGTCATGTTCAAATATGTTCTAATATTTTCTCTTTATCAAACATTTTTGTATCCGATTTTTTGTTTTTGTCATAATGTAATTTTATAGATATTTTATGGATAATTTAATTTAGTTTTATTTTCTTAAAAGAAAAGAATATGCTAGATTTTTCAAATCGACTTTTACTGGAGATCCATATTTAATTGAAACTGGGAGATCCATACTTAAATGCTGCAAGAACGTACGAATCGCGAAAAAAAAGAAATATTGTTTTATAAAGATAACAGCAAGAAAAATATGTTTTTGAGAGAGAGAGAGAGATATAGAGCAAGGAGAAGTGAGGGAAAAGGAGAGATGAAAAAATGTTTCATTCACTACCACGTTTCGTTATATTGGAATTTCCACCACCTATAATATATCAAGCATCATCTGAAAATTTAATTACAAATGCTATGTGCAGTTCATACAATCAACAAGTCAACAGGTGTAGTGTGTAACGGAAACATTACATTGAAGTAAATTCTCTATTCGAATTTGATAAATTTACATTGACGATAGATGAAAATTTGTGACCGGTCAGGAATAAAAAAAAAATATGCATAATACGACGTTGCAAAAAATACCAGATGAGATTTCTTGTTTGAGAAAAGACTGATCGCCAATGTGTTACTTTGTCAAAAAATTGATACTTTTTCTCATTTTTATTTATTTATTTATTTATTTATTTAACGCTCAATCAAAAATGATTCGAACCCACAATTGAACGACAAACTGCAAGAGCCAAATGTGAGAGCTTCTTCAAAATTTTTCAATGAAGACATTTAGTTCAACACAACACATTCTAATTTATTCCTTTTTTTAGACAAAAAAATCATTCATCCAAAACAAAACTACTTGTTGCATGATGAATAATATTCAAACTTAAACTGGAAACCTACGCTAATATAGCTTGTGAGTTATTATATTCATTCATAAAATATGTTATAAGAAAATTGTAAACTGAAAATTATTTCAATCAATAAAATGAATGTTGAGCTCTTGGTCTAGGACCTTTTTATTTTCCGTGTCCTTAGCGTGACCACAAGTCTTCTAACAATTTTATCAAACATAATATTTTTATAAAACATAATATTAATGTCAACATAATATTACGAGTTTAGAAATGTTCTTAAAAGCAATTCCTTAATTATCTTCTCCTTATTCTTATAGATGGACACGCATTAAATTTGCATTTGTTTTTAGAAACCAATCACTTCAGTATAGTAATGATCATTACATTATAGTTATTTATTTTTTTTAAGGAGTCTTAATAACATGTAGACATTGATTCGAAGGTTTTCCATGCAATGCCGTCCTTCGAAAAGTTTCTCTCCTCAGACAGACAACACCGTCCATCACAGTGAGCTTAGAGGACGTAGAAAGAGAAAATTTGAGGGCAACATTGCTAGACTTGACCCGGGATGATAATAAAAAAATAATGATCTATATAATACTTTGCCTGTTTCTAGTAAAACAATTAATATTTAAACTTAGAAGTGAACTTTTACATTTAAGTTGTTATAAACTTTTTATTGATAATGAATCTGAAGAAGTAATTTTTGTCTGTCCTGTTTGTAATTTGCAAGAAAAAGAAGATCATTATCATTTCCCCCTTGTTTGCCCTTAAATATCATGATGTAAGAAATAAGCTAATATAGGTAAAGAAAATATGTTGGAATTTTTAAATGGGGAAAAATTGGTCAATGTTGGTAAAATACTGTAAAATAGCTTATACGACCTTAGAAATAATTTATTTTGTTTTTATCCTTCAATAATTTATTTGCAACTGTATAATAGATATAATAAGCAAATGTGATGAATGTTTACATGACATGATTTACATGAGAAGAAAATACCCAGTGGTATTATTTCAAGGCGTTGGAGTTAATTTAAAAGGTCACGGGGCCACTGACGCTTCAGGCGTCGAGATGGATTATCCAGGTAAGATTTGACTAGCAAATTGTTGAACCAAAGGATTATGATGATGGGACAGAGAGTTATGGAATCTTTGATAGCGGGATTTAATTAGATGGGACACAAATGGAATGGATAGGTCATTATGCAAGGTTTTATTGGAGACATAATAAGGAGCATTGGTAATTTATCGTAGGATTTTGGATTGTAAGGATTGGATACGGTAAACGTTGGAATGCTTAGAGTGGAGCCCCATACCTCTGTCCATATTGGTCGTAGCAAAGTTTTGTATAGTATAAGCTTATTTTTTAAAGTAAGTTTGGTTCGTTTGTCTAAGAGTCTTGAAAGGATAAGAAATCGTCTATTAGTTTCAGTCCTTTTCAGTCTGATATGAGGGTTCCAGGTTAGTCTTTGGTCCATATATAACCCAAGATAGCGTACTCTATCAGTAGTAGGTAGGAAGGAGTTATTTAATTTAACACCAGGACAGTGGAAGTGACGAAGGGTAAACGTGGTGTGAATACATTTCTTTTCATTAACTTTTATCTTCCATTTTTTGATTCACTCTTCTATTAAGGAAAGGTGATCTTGAAGATGACTGGAGGCAATAGTAGGTACGGTATGGGAGGAAAGAATAGCAGTATATAAATGATTAAATAATTTATTAAATATATAAAGTAATTAATTATTAATATATAAATAATAGTAAGCAGTAGCAGTAGTAGTAGTAGTAGTAATAGTAGATAGTAGCAGTAAAGAATTTATTAAATATATAATACTAGTATTAATTATTTACTTTGTATTATAACAGAGGCATACATTATTTTTAGTTTTTCATTTATTTATTTTATTATGCATTCACTTTTAAGATATACTTTGGATTCTTTTAAAGTTAAATTGATAAGGCTCCTCAGACGTTCTAGGCCAATGAGTCTGTCTTTATGCATTTACTTGTGAAGTTTTTGTAATCTTAAAAAAATTATTAATAAAGACTTAAAAAAAAAATTAAAAAAAATTACATAATCAATGAAATAATAAGAACTGAACTTATTTATTGTTCCAGATATTTTACAGAATACGTTTTTCAGCTCCATAAAGATTCTGACGGCTTTAATCATTAATAAGAATTGTAAGTGTGAAGAATCTAAAGTAAAATTAAAGATTTGCGTTATAATTTTAAAACTCGTATTAGCAATAATTTAAAACGAATACAACCTTACCCTTTTTAACAGACATTTCTTTTAGAGATTACCATACATGTTTAACCTCTTTTTTATCATTTTTTTTACTTAATTTTTGCTATTGTAGAAAAAGTATAGGGTAAAACTAGGAGAGACGACGGGGGTAGGAGAGAAGACGCAGGCTTTACTTCTCTTGTTAGCCACCAGTGCGTCATGGAAGTTAGTCCAGGAGTAGAGAGATCAGAAGCGAACGTATTGCAGAATTGTTAAGTAATTTGGTGTGTTCTACTACGAACATTTCTACGCATCAGCTATATCTGGTGAATACCAGACTTTTCATAACGCTTAGTAAATTTTTATATACTATATTAATTGCAATTGAAAGGAAAGATTTCCACGCTGTAGCTAAAGTTGGACTCGTAGCCATAGTGTTTTATCAAGTTTCATGCGGATAAGCCATGTTTCCTTCACAGAGAAGAGGTCTCCTACCTATGGTGTGTAATCTATCCTACCACAATAATAGAGACGGCCAAATGTAGTGTATTTGTATTTTGTTTCTGAAATAAATGAGAATGTCTTTATTTTTAAAAGTAACATTTTTTTTGTAGGTAATAGTAGTTGACATTATGTTTTATAAGCTCTTTAATACATCTCCTATATTTTAATGCAGGGCATAACTTTGAAATGTGCGTCATTTCTTTTAGCTTTAACCTATTTAATGGAGAATAATGTCTTACTATAACTCTCGTTCTGTTGCATCACTCGCTTTTTATCTCTTATCAAATAAAAACTATATTCCTCAATCTTCCCTCTCGCCGATAAAAACCCACCATACATGTAACGGCAAGAGAGAGAGAGAGAGAGAGAGAGAGAGAGAGAGAGAGAGAGCCAAGCCCGACCGAGAGAAAACGGACTCTCTCTAATACTCTCTGACTTAAGCAGGCTAGAGTGGGGAGAAGATTGCAGATGATATTGCGGAGCAGATCTCGATCTAATACTACTTGTACTGCTGGAAAGTTGTTTACTACTTCTCTGTTGCTGCGCGGCAGCCGCATAACCCACATGCATGTGAGGTGTTGCCGCTAAATGTGTATGATGTAAGGCAAGTCCTTCTTGAGCGCAATCTGAACACTGAAGAGCACGCTGTTCTACCATGTCACCCCTGGACTGTTGCAATGCAGCCAACCCCAATTGGTTTACATCACGCTCACAGCTGTACCCATGCATGCTGTGAACAGGGTTTATTGAAGCATCCGTCGCATACATCTGCACTCCGGTGGTTTCAGTTCCGTTTGTACCACATCCTCCCTACTTTGTGATCATCATCCAAAATAACTATTGGTGCACATGGTAGAACAGCGTGCTCTCCAGTATTTAGATTACGCTCAACAAGGACTTGCCCTACATCATCCACATTTAGCGGCAACACCTCACATGCATGTGGGTTATGCGGCTGCCGCGCAACAACAGAGAAGTAGTAAACAACTTTCCAGCAGTACAAGTAGTAGTAGATCGAGATCTGCTCCGCAACATCATCTGCGCTAGCTTTCTGCACCAAAAGCTAGTCTATATCAACTTCGCTAGCTTCAACAAATCCAGGCTAGCTACAACAAACACGTACCCAAACCAAATAAGTTACAAAGATACATCATTCAGCAGCACGCTCAAATTTTTCACACGTAAAAAATTTCTTTAGGAGAGGGCAAGAGAGAGAGCCAAGCCCGACCGAGAGAAAGCGGACTCTCTCTGGTACTCTCTGACTTAAGCAGGCTAGAGTGGGGAGAACCTGTATATAAGCCAGTAAGAGATCTAGACACCTATCTATCAGATTCAACCATATACATCGCATCGTGTCATATCTCTACTCTCACATCTTTATTCTATAAATTCATTACAAGTCCAGTGCAGTTTGTGTAAACTTATAGCCACATTATAAAAGTGTCTTCATATCTCGTCTAATTATCAATCCCAATGTCTCTCCTCATCAACTCCGTTATAATAGATAATATTTGCTTGTACAGTCATTCGTTTCCGGATCAACTACTAACTGTAAAACTTCGTAATATAGTAAAATTAGCTTGAAGTAGTCACTCTCGTCTTCAGTTTTTAAAGAGAAATTTTTCATTTCTTTATTTCATTAAATTTTCAACACAGTTGATTGTTAATTATTTCAATAAAATCAAAAAGTAGTGAATATAAAAAGTAAGACTGTAAAAATTTATTTGTGTAGCTTATAATTAATATAAATAAATAATAGACCAAAAAAGGCAAGTGCTATACGAAAGTTTTGAGATTCCCTGAATAGGAAGAAGTAGTTTTTAGAAAATGCTTTGGGTGTATATGAATGTAAACAGCAAGGAAATTCGAAAGCTCACTGTCCGATGGCTGGCAGTGCATCGGTTTTACCAAGTTAAGTGCAACAATATATAAGAAAATTCTTTAAAATCTTCATTATTTATGTTAGAATGAAACAAATCTATATATATTTGAATTCTAGAATAAAAAAAAGTAAAAAATAGTTGGAAAAGGCAGCAAACAGAACAAAATCATAATTTTATTTTTATTGATCAATTAAATGATTAAAAAAAAAAGAAAAAAAAAGTTAATAATATGCGCTGAAAGGTTTTTTCCCTCCCCTTTTTGCCTAACAAGTCTAATTTAAAAGTTAATGAAACTGGAATAGAACTCCACTCAATTTACTTTCCAATCTGCATGGTAATGAAATGATTTTGATTAGCGAGAACTGCTAATGTGCATACCATGTCAATTGTTGAAATGTATTCAAGTGGTTATCATTTATTTCATTGAGTGTGGACAATTTCAACAATGACATTCTGTTTTTGGAATCTAGTTTTACTGAACCGTATTATTGAATGAATACGTGGCTGTGCTCGAAAACAGCTCTAATGATTTTCATTAAAATCTGGACTGTGCTATATCTACACGTACATAACCATAAACCCATTAAATTTATTTAAATATTTGTTCAAGGAAAAGTTAATTTTCCTAACGAATTCTTAGGATCACTGACCATTTAGACTTGTCACTTCAAGTTTTGTTGGAGAACTGATAAGGAGGGGCCCTCTATCTGCTATGTCAATTTCAAGGGGCACTACCGGTATTTTTTTTTTTTTAGTGTAGTCATATTGAAATTTACCCGCGTTTAAAAGAAAAATAGTGAAAAAAATTAAAAAAAATCGTACACTTCTCATGCGAATCATTTAAATGAGTAACATTGGCTTTGGCGTATTAAGTTTTCAGTGGAGAGTATAAAGTCGGAAGTTCAGCAACCTCATTTATAAATATTTACTGCAAAACTTTGGAATAGAGATGTTTAAGTTTCCCAAAATTGACAATTTCTTGCTAATGCCACAAAAGAAAAAGAAAGTTCTTTACACAAATTTAGTCAATGCATCAACTGTCTCTGGGTTGTTTCCTAAGACCGCAAGAACTTGTTTAGTTTGCAGAAAATCCTACAACAGGGTTACGATTAGGAAAAATGTTCTTCAGTCGCTATTTTTTATTTTTTTCAACAGTCAGCTTATATCCTGACATAAATTTCCTTTATTTTTGGCTAAATTACTTGTCTCTCTCTATAAATCATATTGATTTTCCTTTTTTCCCCCTTTTTAGATAGAAGATCGATATTGTTACAAAATAAATATAAAAAAAACAAAAAAAAAACGAATCAACTCCTCCCTTATATTCAATATTTAATTCGAGCATCGGATATTGTTTCAAATCAAATGATAACTGATCTTCGCACTCAACCAATTATTTACGTCTTTTTACATCATAACCCATGCAGTCTTTTTCGAAGAACTCGTGATCATTCAATCAGACAACTAAGTCTTATTTTTTATGAATTTCTTTTATAGCATGTCCCTTGGCAATGAGCTCATCTTCAGCTAGTATTATTTACATTTAATTCAATGTCATCAGTTATCCAAACTATATTTAAAAATCAGTTCTTTAGCCATACTTTCTTTAAATTATTGAACTCACTCAAAAATTCCTCACTTGTTAAAAAAACAAACTTCTTCCATATTATTTATAAGTTTTTATAAATTAAGTAACACCATTTTGCCAAAAGAATTGATTTTAAATATAGTTTTCAAGACGACATGAACTAAATGTTAATACTAGCTGAAGATCTTCTTTAGTATTCTGTTCAGTAATTGAATGAATACAATTTAAAAAAACAAGGAGCTGTTGTCCACTAATCTACCCCTTATCTTACCAGATCATCTTATCTGTACCAGACATCTTAAAAAAGGGATTTTCATTTAACAAAATTTTTTTTTTTTTTATTTCAAGTCTTAAGATGTCATGGAAATTCGTTCAGTTATCTTCCCTTGTCATCATTTGGTCAAAACAAGAACAGATGTTTGTAAAAGTGTCATTTTACTCAATACTGAAATAAGTAACTTTTTGGTGGAAATAATTTAATTTTTATTAAATTGTGTTAATACAAGAAAAGTGAGTAATGCCACTTCCTGACCATTCCTTTAAATAAATAACAAGATTAAGATAAATATATTTTTCAAAACATTTATTTAATTAAATAAATTACAAAAGGGAACTAGAGACGTGGCGACTAAATTGAATTAAGAACTGGATTTAGTTGGGATGTTATTTTAAGTTCTCAAATATAAGTAGAAAATTTAACAAAGAAAGTTGAACGAATTTAACACTACACTGAATTCTTGCGTGTCTCTCTCTAAATCGAAATTAAGTCGAAACAGATTTCTTGAATTCAGTGAAGTAGAAAGTCTGTTGTCATGTTAAGGAAATAAAGTAGATTTCTATCCCAAAGAACTTCAATCAAACAGGCATTCAAGTTTGTTCATCTGTTGTAGTATTACTTTAGCTGACATCGAATGAATGTAAAATTGAATTCCTTTTGTAAACTATACATAAATTATTTCAAGAAAGTTACAAAATTTGATTGGTTTAATGAAGATTGGTATAACTTAATTAATAATTAATGGAGAAATATTAGAAGGTAATTCGGTTTGTTATTTGTAGTTTATATCTAATTTCATCAAGAATTTTGATGAGGAGAAGCGAAACTTAGTGTATCGCGCAAAGCGTAAATTCCTTGATGTCATTTTGAACTTATAACGTGATAAGCATTCTTTATGAACTAATTTAATTTAGCTTATTTGACGATACAATCTTCAACCAAATTAAAACCAAAAATCAAAGCTTTATGGACTATAAAATTATAGTTCAAACAGATCTGCAGACTATCAAAATGTTTACTATTAATTACAGATTCATTTAGGTTCTATCAGGACTCGGCAAAAATAGAGGCATACTTACTTAGATTCTACATACTGCTTGATGAGACAGATGTATCTCTGCTGCTTGGCAAATATTGGAACACATTCTATTTGAATGTCAACTTTTTGGAGGAGAATGCGCCTTAATTATTCAAAAAATCATTACTAGAAGTTTGCAGTGGCCCAAAATAAAGTCATATTTTTAATTTTATTTATTTGTTATTTATAATTGTTCATTTTTTTGGCCACAGCATACCCCTCATTATATGGTAAGACTTGAAACAGGTAGAGCTCCTCTCAGTTTACAGGTATTTAAAAAAGTTATAAAATATTGGATAAAACTGCTTTCCCTTCCAAATGATAGATTTGTGAAACAATGTCTTGATGTTTTATGTTCTTCTGATAATAATGACAAACATAATATTGATTACAATTGGGTGACAATGATTAGATTATGGACAGAAGCTGTAGGCGACCCATATTTCTTTCATTTAATGGACCGTGAATATGTTTTGAATAATAAAAACTCTATTATCCTTAAAATGCAAAAATCACCTTCTCAGTAACGACATTAATACTTAACTCAAAGTTTACCTCTTCTTATAGAGTCATAACTGATTTTAATTATTTCGAGCCACAGCAATATTTGAAATATAATATTAATATTAATAAATTAAGAGCAGTAAGTCAGTTAAGATTATCTGGTGACAATTTCGTAAAGCTGTTTATTAAAGGTTCTACAATTTCCATAGTTTTGGAAGAAAATTGTCCGATTTGTTTTAAAATTGTTTCAAATCCGTTACAACATCTGTTAATAAAAATGTCAGGCTAATTTTACAAACCGCAATAAGTTTATATTTAAATATTTAACAAACATAAATATACAGACACAACTTAATAATTTGTTAACAATAGATAGCTATGAAAAACTGAATTCACTTATTTATATTTAATAAGTTTTATTGATATTTAATTTTTATTCTCATGACAAGTTACTATTTAATTTTACATTATTTTGGTTTATATTTAATCTTATATCTAGTTATAAAAAATTGAATTCAATGAGCTTAAATTTTATTTATATTTAATTAGTACTATTGTTAAGTAATTGTTTAATTTTATATATGTTTGGTTTAAATTTAATCTTATGTCTTGTCCATGTTTTGTTATTATTTGTAATTATTATCTAATGTATTATCCACAATCAGATTGTACAAGAATTTTCTTAAACAATAAAATATAATTCTAATTCTAATTCTATAATTGTTCATCATGGTACAATAAGTAAATATGCTAAGGGCATCTTGAATAGTTATCATCCAGCGATGATTAGTCAACAAGGTGATTGCGGAATGAACGGCGGCCTCAGTCGCCGTTTGAGGGTTTTGAAAGAAGTGTGGGTTAGGACAAGTTAGTTGCTAAAGTAAAAGTAAAGTAATGCCTATTTATTCAGGCGGGCTTAACGTCCAACTACCAAATTAGGTGTCGTGGACGGGGGCGAAAGCACTTACTTTACTAATAACATTTTTTAAACAAATATAAAATTTAGTTATACGCTGGACTCGAACTGGGGTCCTTCCACTTACAAGTCCATGCTCATAACCACTACACCAACACCCGCCCCTAGTTGCTAAAGTATTAGGTTCTGTTGATAATTTTTTGTGAAATTGTAATTGTAACGAGATTTAGTTAGGTTCAGATATAAAATGAATTTTGAGATCTTTACATATAATTATGTTCTTGACATGGAATGAAGCGTTTATAATGTGGTGTAGAAGTGTAGATTGAAGTTTTTGTAATTTATTGAAAATAAACCGCTTAAGTGATCCGTAAAGTTCAAGTTAATAAGTCCCATATAGGGCTAGAAGAAATAGATATAGTCGTATTTTATTGTGAAGGTATACAGTTTGTAAGTGAATATAAGTTTTGATCGATGGTCAACTAGTTTCTGGCTAGGTGCTTGTACCTTTTATAATTGTAACAAATTGGGCTATACTTGTGGGACACATTATATTTTCTAATACTTTCACTAATAACTTTTGGTATTCTTCCACTATATTCTTCCTTTAAAACTTACGGTTATATCATAAATATGTTTTCAGTTTATTCAATTGGATTTAATTTTATTAATGAATCTAGAGAAATACTTACTGCCAAATTAATTTTTTACTCCCGAATTTGAGGAAGAAATCATTAAGAGTAGAGTTAAGAAATTCCACAGCTCTGGAAACTATATTATATTTTATTTTGTTTTGAAAATCGACTAAAGATCAAATGTTTTCAGTTTTTATAGAGATAAGCTTCATGTTATTTTATTTATTTGTACTACTGTTTTAACCTTAGCTGTATACAGAGGGAAATGAACTTCGAAAATACAAAAAAAAAGAGATAGAGAGCAAAAAAAAAAACTTGCATAAAGTAAAATAAAAATATAATGCTTGCTGAAAAAATATAACAAATAGTGAAAATAAAAAATTACAAATGAGTAAGGTTGGTAAACTTAAGTAACTATATACTCAACAACAAAAGGTAGAAAATAAATACATAATGAGAGAAATAGAAGTTAAAAATAAATTTGAATAAAAGAACAAAGAAAGTGGATTAACATGGGCAAAAATAAATAAGAGTAACAAATGAGCAAAAAAATACTTCAATGACAGTAATGAGAAACGGAAAAATGGATTCCTCCTGGTGAAAAAAAAAAAAAAAATGAATAAAAAATAAAATAATAAATCCTCCTGATAAATAATAATAATAAATAAGATAAATAATAACGGTTTCACGTACTCTTGAACTCTCTCTTCAAAGTTCTTTTCAACTTTCCCTCACGGTACTTGTTCGCTATCGGTCTCGTGGTTGTATTTAGCCTTAGATGGAGTTTACCACCTGCTTAGGGCTGCACTCTCAAGCAACCCGACTCTAAGGAGAGGCCCACCTGAAATAGGCATTTGCCATCAACGGGCCAGCCACCCTCTCCGGACCGTGGCCTCATTCAAGATGGACTTGGGCGAAATGCACATACCTCAGGGTTAATGAGCCCTCCCAAACACTACATTTCCCTAAAGTAAGTGGCTCAACACCATGATTCGTTACTGTCAATTATATCCAGTATCTAAACGGCTAAAACTGTTAAAGGAAATACCTTTCAGTACTGCCTAAAAACAGACCAATTAGCCAAATACTTAGGATATTATTTGACAGGTCGCAACGTCCTACGAAGGGAGAAGTGCGGTCCACCATTACCCTTCCAATTTAAATGCGAGCGACCAAACCCACTACCACAGCTGTTACACTGAATAGGGCGAGAGGCCATCTCAAATCATTTAAAAGTTGAGCAACTGGTAAGACGTGAATCTCCCCTTTCGGATATTCAGGTCTTTTCCGTTTACCCCTGAGCGGTTTCACGTACTCTTGAACTCTCTCTTCAAAGTTCTTTTCAACTTTCCCTCACACAGCTGTGGTAGTGGGTTTGGTCGCTCGCATTTAAATTGGAAGGGTCAAATAATATCCTAAGTATTTGGCTAATTGGTCTGTTTTTAGGCAGTACTGAAAGGTATTTCCTTTAACAGTTTTAGCCGTTTAGATACTGGATATAATTGACAGTAACGAACATGGTGTTGAGCCACTTACTTTAGGGAAATGTAGTGTTTGGGAGGGCTCAATTAACCCTGAGATATGTGCATTTCGCCCAAGTCCATCTTGAACGAGGCCACGGTCCCGAGAGGGTGCCAGGCCCGTTGATGGCAAATGCCTATTTCAGGTGGGCCTCTCCTTAGAGTCGGGTTGCTTGAGAGTGCAGCCCTAAGCAGGTGGTAAACTCCATCTAAGGCTAAATACAACCACGAGATAAATAATAACTTAGTAAAACAAAAATAATAATAATAATAATAATATTAAATACAAAAACAAAAACAGAATAAGTATTCCTTCAAATGCAGCTACAAATCAATAAAAAATGCTTCTTAATTTGAACATATTTAAACATAAAGCAAAGACATCATTTAACTTACTGAGATGATCTGGCTCCGTAAAAGAAAGAAAATTTATGATAATTTCGTCATAACTTTCTATTTCACTACAATATTTTTGAATAAGTGGATCTCTATATGCTGAAAGAGTAGGACACCTTGTGATGGCATATACAACATCAATCATCGGGTTCGTTTAATGAATATAGTTTACAGAATCTATCAATAATAAATTCAAATTTTTGCTGATTGTAATATACTTTATAAATCTTTTTTATAATATAAACGATGTTGAGGCTATTATTCTTGATTTATTAATGTGAATATTGTAAGTAAAATAAAGTTCTCCCAAGTTTAGATTACTTAAATGCCTATAAAACGAGTTAAAGCGCCTGTTTAGTAATAACTCGATATCTTTGGACAGCAAGTTGTTTTTTAAATGATTCCATTAAAGAAGGGAAACTCTTAAGAACCACGTTAACGTTTTCTGTAATAACCATAATTCCTCAGCACCGATAAAGGTCACGTTAGTTTCTGAGTGCCATCACCCAGTTATATGGCATATTATATTTTCCACCCAATTCTTTCAACCTTACAAAGCACTGTTTGGGAAGGTGACAATCAGACATAACAAGTAATTTCATCCACCAGCCTAATACTCTTTTAAAAATTTTAAATTTGGTATATGTCCTTCCAGTTTTTTTTTTTAAGGTATTATGCATATTTCTTATTAGAAGTAGTCTATCCTCATCAACGTCATGGTTGCACTACTTCATTTTATTTTTTTTAACCAAATTGTTAAATTGTAATATCTTCTTATTAAATGTAATAGTTCTAAATTTGATGAAGATACTAAAATGAATTTAACGAAACCGGCCATGGTGAAAAGAATTATCTGTAATCGGGAATCATCGAGAAGAGAAAAAAATAAAGATTGTTTTATTGGCATTAAGACCAGAACATCAGAAAATTCACTCGATTTTTCTAGTTCTGTGACAAGTAAAATACGATAATTATAATGCCACAAAAATACAAGAGCGAGATTCTGAGGAATAACTTGGAGAAGTCAGTGTTTACAGAATCACAAATAAAAATCGTATTTTATTCTACAATAAAGGACCAGTTATTTTTTGAACATTCTAACGATGTTATGGCTAATATCGGTTACGCTGATAAGAAGAATTTAAAATAGAAAAATTGTTGTGTTAGGTACAGCATCTGGGAAGCATCACAGATATTTTTCTTTGGTCCATCGGCCGGTTTTGGTCCATAGTTCATCGCGCATCATCAGGTTGTCTTGTTAAACAGTGTGATAACAATATTTATGAAGTAGTTACATCCCACTACAGTAAAAAAAAAAAAACAGAGGGTGGGGACTCTTTTTTTGTGGGGGGGCGCAATGTTTCTAAGATTGAGGACCTATTGGTACGGCTTCTTTGAGATGATGCCTGCGGTGTACCTAATAGTTCTATCTGCATCCTTCTTGATCTGGATTAAAGGTAGTAAATATCTAAGGAGGTTCCGTTATATTTTAATTTATCCATTAATCACAGATTCCAATATTCATTATAATTATTCTTAAGCCTAGTCCCATTGCTGCTAATAATTTGGTAAATTAAGCTTATGGAAAATAAATGATTCATGTTTACAATCCAATAAGTCTAAAGCAGATATAAAAAAAAACAATATAAAAAAAGAAAGACGATCTAAATAATATAATAATTAGGTTGAATATCTAGAGCATAGCAGGAAGATATTCCATTAAGATAGTAGAAATAACGGTAAATAAGTTTGTGTTTTGATAAAGCTTTGTTCTAAAACACTACGCTACATGTTGAGAGTCTATATAGGTTAGTGGTGTTCGCTGAGATAATGAATGAACTGTATCATTTCTTGATCAGGTTCTCCTCTTTGGTCTTTAGCCAAACACATTGTTCCCCAACTCTTTTATCATCTAACACTATCTCATATCGTTTGAATTCAAGAATCATCTGCTATTTCTAGATAATTCAATAAAGTACTTTTCTTAATGTTTATTATAAATTAGCACTAAAAGATTTATTTATTTATTTTAATCCAAATTGCCTAGGGTTTTGCATGAATATTTTTAAAGAGAAATCTATATAAAAAAAAAATGTATAGTTTTATATACATATTGTTCAATCGTCTCAACCATCTTAAACACCAGATTCAGGATATCTCGTAACATAAAAAAAAAATCCTGTCTCGAGTATCACACCAAAAAAAGTTACTGAACGAATCAGCCTCAAAATCCTTTTTTTGAAATTAGTCTGAACCCTATACAAATCTTATATATAGCGCAAACTCGCAAGTTGTCACACAAAACATTAGCACGCTTGTCACTAGGATCCGGAGATCATCGACCAGTACAATATAAAATCAGCGCACAAATGCTAGTACAACCCTCTCCATTTAATCAATTATTTTCTAAGTTATTGTCCACAGTATTATTAATCGATAAGCAATGTCCAGGCGAACATGTGAACGCAAAACAATTGTCAAGGCGTTGCCACCTGGCTAGCTTTTTGACCAAATTTTTTAGGATGTTCAGTCGTATGTCTGTCGGTTGGGTTTGTTTCTCTTACATGAGAGCCTTGATCTCCCCGGTGATTGCTAATTCATCCTTTCCTGCTAGCTTCACTGATTACTAATTCTTTCTATCTACTCTTTTCTATCGGACCTCTCTATCACTCACGTCCCTGTTATACTTCTCTCCTGCTTATTTCCAGAAACTCACTTGTCCGCCTCTACTTCCGCTCTCCCTTCAGCCCTACGCTCTAGTACTTCACATATGCAATTGAGTTTTTACCAATCAATTTTTCTAAACTTTACTGCTTCTTCTGTTGGTAATATTTATTTAAATCTGCCTTCTTCATTTTACACCTGGTTCTGTTTATTGAGCATAACCGCTGCTAGTTGCTGCACCTTAATTCCGCCGAATCACTATAATATTCTTCTTCTTCTGACTAAACTCAGCTAGCTATACATATCTCTTAACACATAAACCACTGGTACATGCATCTCTCAGCTGAACATTTAGCTTTCCTCAGTTTCTACTACCTAAGAATCTCCTCTTCTCCAGGTGAGTCATAACATTTATTATTTCATACTTTGTTTACTATTATTTAACATTTATTTTGTATTTGCCACCCGTATCCATTATTTTCACGTCTACTACAATCACCTCTATCATCAAACGCGGGTACATACATATATCCAAATTTCTGGGAACAATTTTTGAGATACGATAACAACTTTCGTCTTATTATTATTATTATTTTTTTTTTTAATAATAATTTGTTTATAATAATCTACTTATTAAAATCCTTCAAGAGAAAGTTGAATGAGGAAAATATCTGTTTTTTTTTTTTTTGTTTTTTTTTTTATGATAGACTGCTTCATTTTGTGGCCATTGAACGGTTGCGTTCATCCTCTTCAAGGTGCCATGTAAACAGGTAAAATCACAAACTGCAGCACTTAAAAGCACAAACTCTAAGCACTCATTGTGCATTATTATTTATTATTATTCAAAGAAGGGGAGGGCAAAACCCTACGCTATCCAAAGCCTCCAAGGGCCCATATAGCTACCCCTAAAGAATACCAACTACTGGAATAGAACAAAAATCCAGGCCATAAGGCATAGCTTAAGATCCTCTACCGATATCCTATTCCCGCCGAAGGTCCTAAACCTAATCTCCTCACACCCCAAACAATCCGTAATCAGATGCATGGGTGTTTCCTCTTCCGTCTCACAAACTCTACAAAAGGGATCAGGCATGAGTCCCATTGTATAGAGATGTCTCCTTAAGCCACAATGCCCAGTGAGAAAGCCAACCAGATGCCTGAGAGAGGTCCTTGAAAGACATCGGATACCGCTACTCAAAGCTCCGTCCGGACCCCCAATGAGCATCTTAGACTGCCGACAACCCACGTCTGAAAGCCTGATAAACATGTGCCAGAAGACACACCAACATCAGGCTCTGGACCAATGAAAGGGAGAGAGGCGCCTAATTTGGCAAACCTATCCACCTCCTCATTCCCAAAGATTCCTGGAACCCGAACTAGAAGCACATCCTTCAATGAAGAAAGATCTTCCAGTCTTTTGGAACATTCCAACACCAATCTGGAAGTGCAGGCACATGAGTTAAGCGCCTTCAACGCAGCCTGGCTGTCCGAGCAGATACAAACACCTCATTGTGCATACAGCAGAAAACCAAGACATTTTCACATCATGATATCAACTTTTAATCAAGAAATTCTGAAAAAAGGCAAACGCCCTAAAGAGGTCAATGAAGCTGGCTGTCCCAAAAAAAATGTTTCTGACGTTTCCCAGAATCAGGCACAATCATCATTCAAATCAATTTCAAAGATTAGAATATCGATAAAAAAAAAAAAAACTTGCAAATTTTAACCCCAGATTATAAACTCTCGTAATTCCAAGTTATTTTTTACGTAAACATAAAAAGAAAACATTAACCGAATTGCTACCATTACTAATTATTGTAAAAGAACATCTACAAAATAATTTTTGCTAAATTCATGATGAGCCTTTTCGTAATCACGGATATAATTAAGTTACTCCTTCAGTACAATGCAATTCTACTCATTCCTCTAGAAAGTCTAAATCCTAATCAAAGTTAGAAAGTGAAAAGAAAGTTTTATAAAAGTTTCTCTTCTTAAATCGTGCGGAAGATGGCGTGGCAAGCAGAGGGTCCGAGATATGAAAAGTAATTATAAGAAGTGAGAATAAGCTCGTCACACCTCCCTGTTGGACGGGGAATTTCTTGTTGCCTTTGGAATTGGATTTGAAGAAATATTTAGTTCATCCCACAACTTTCTTATCTAAAAGAACTGAAGTTCCTTTTTTTTGTAACTTGATCATAAATAGGCCTATCTTATCGTATCATAAACTACAATAATTTTCACTGACCTACAGTCCATTTGTTGTACGACAAACGTGCAAGTTTTTGTCAACTAATACTATGGTGTCACTTGCTTAAATATAACTGCATTTAGATATATTTTACATAACTCCGGTACTAATAGGAGAGCGGTATATTTCCTGCGTCCCTATATTTTTTCATTTCGCAACATTGGTTGCTTTCTAATAACTCCATTAACTCATTTCCAATATGGCCTATCTCCATAGATATCGTAATTGTATCGTGCCAGAACTTTCTGAAGGAGAGTTCACTTAAATTTGAATTTTCAATCGCTGATAATCTTTATTTTTTTCATAACACTAGCCGTTTTTAGTTTGATTATTTATTTCTAATTAATCATTTTGAACTAATCCTCCAGCCTGAATTACCTTACTCACAATCCAGCGGGTATTCACTCTACATATTATCTAACTGTCAATATCTCAATGTAAAAAAACGTCAACAAAACTACTTATACAAATGGATCATTTTTTTTTCACTCTTCTGAAACTTTGAACTTATCGCAGTAAATGAATTTAGTAGTTTGTAAAATCAGATTTATATGATGTAGAAAGAAACGTCCACTAAGCTGATAGAAAGCGAGATTTTGCAATATGCGATTTCGGTAAACCATACGGACATTTCGGTAGAACATGCGGAGTTTAAAACAAAGAAAAAAGTGTTTTGTTCGTTTAATACTCATGTATGAATCCTTCTGATGGATCCACTGACTTTTCGCGGGTCCATTTTTTGGGAAATATAAGAACGATTTTTTTTTCTCTGGCATGTTGTGAGCTGAACCTGAAATCAAGGATTGATGTAATATTATCCTTAGGTTGCTGTGAAAGTTAAAGTTGGAGAGCCACTTGGTCTAGTACATTTCCTCTAGAAAGAAGGCCTTGAAGCTAGATTAGATTGCTCATCGATTGTTCTGTTGATGAATGTGAACAATGCAGTCCTCTAGGGATCTTGTCATTTCTATTTGTATCCTAAATTGGCAAAATAAACAATTAGAGGCATTTGCTCTCCCAATCGAATTCACATCCGATCCATATATTTCAGTTATACTTGTCGGTGCACAATTTATGTCTAGCATTCTAACAAGTAACTCTAACTTTCTTCCATACACATTACTTAAATCTGCTTATTATTTTTTTTTAATTCAAGCGTGTCAACATCTGAGGTCATAGGTTATGGAGATTTCTCAGTGGATTGCCATATTATAACAGAAAACATTGCCCATCACCGATCAGTGAGCTATATAGGATATTTCAGCGAAAAACTAAAGGCTGCACTACACATCACAAGCTCAATGCACTAAGCTAATCCTACTCTCACCTACCCCTTTGTTATGTTTTCATTGAAAAATACAAAAACAGTCATTCACTGAATAAATTCATTATGAGAACGCAGGAGAGTTTTTTTGCTTATATCAACCCATCACCGCCATGCTCGCCTTAAATGAGTCAAGTTCAAACTGTACAGTATAGACGAACTTACAACGAACTAGCGTCCTCACAGAGCTGTGTAAGCCACACCAAAAATCACAAAAAAAAATCTTATTTAAGCTCGGCAATTCGAGAGCTTAAGCTTCTGAAATCATTTTGAAGAAAATACTCCCAGTCTAGGCATAGGCATAACCTTTCCAAGAGCTTAGTAACTATTACGCGCACTCTCCAACATAACGCTCAAGCAGCAGCTTCCAAGAAGTAATAAACCTCAGGTTTTCATGCAGTCTCTTCAAAAAGCACTTTTACCGACCAGAAATTACTCACTAGGCTAACCAAACTAGCTAATCGACTATTAGACAAATTAGGTTAGCTATAACTAGCTACACTGTTCAATATGTTGAGCTATCTAACTTAGTCTACGCTACCATTTCTAAATCACCGTCATCATTCTTCGCTCGATCTCTTAATTCTATCTGTACACTACTCTATCTCCTTTCTAAGTACCCATTAATTCATTTCTACAACAACATCAGCTACCATTTCCTTTCACTAGATTAAGCAATTCATCACCACGATGGATGGGTTGTTGCAAGGTTTTGGCATTGCATTATTACTTCCAAATATACAACCGTAAAATCTGAATCCGCAGGATATGATTGCCAGCAATAAACATAGATAGACTGTCAAAATGAATTTTCACACAGTAAATAAAACAATAACTGCCACAAAAATTAAGAAAAAATTCATGGTGTACTGACAGACATTATGTTTTTATTATAGTATTTGAAACTGAACTTTATTTTGCAGAAGACAAAATTTTAAGTATAATTTATAGAATTATTTAGTAATTCATAACATAAAATGGAAACATCTATATAGTAAAAACATTTGTATGTTAAAAGATGTCAAGAAATATATTAATAAGATAAACAAACTGTGAAATTAATAGAATTAGAAGTTTTATTTCATCTTCTGTTTGTCGCTTGTGTTTTAGTTCCAGCATTGTGAAGTTGGGTGATGTATTGTGACAAAAGGAGTTTGTAGCAAATTCATTAGCTTATAGCCAACCTACTTGTTCATTCTTGAAGCAAGAACATCATCAGTTTAGTTACTTTGAACAATTTCATTAGATTAAATGTAAATTAATGTAATAACTGTTTACCCTTGTTTATATTATGAAAGTGATCCCTGTGTTTGTAATAAATTTAAAACTCATTCCTAACATTCTTGTAACAAGAATGGGGAAGTATATTTGTAGAAATGCGTAATAAGCTGGAGAGGCATTTAAGAGAGAAGTTTGTATTTGAAATGAATAAATCTACCTTCTACACGCATTATAGTGAATTGTCATTTAATCTGGATAGAAACAATTATTTGCATAGTGGTATGTCCTTATTAAATATTAGATGAATAGCCAAGATAAGAAGTAATACGAGGCATGTCCAGTAAGTAAGTGTACTGAGGCTCTCACGGCCGGAGGGATTTTGTTTTCGACATGTAGGCTACACTGTCGTGTAGCCTGATTCCTCCCCTCCGCAACGAGACCGGTTCGAGGTCAGTACGTTGAGAACTGTCGACGCGACAATACGTTTCGTGAAAAATGTCAATCCAATCTCCCGCCAAGTGTGAAATGGAGGTCGGGCAAGAGTTTTTGAGACGCTACAAACTCCATGGAGATGAATTTCTCCGCTCCATCATTACTGGAGATGAAACTTGGGTTGCACACTACACACCTGAAACCAAAAGCAGTCTCAACAGTGGCGTCACACCTCTTCACCCTCCGCCAAAAAGTTCAAAACCACAATTTCAGTCAAGAAAATCATAACATCCGTGTTTTGGGACTGTAAAGGCATAATTTTAATTGAATATATGCCTAAGGGGAGTCCATCAACTCTGCAAGATACTGTGAGACCCTAAAAAAATTGCGGAGGGCGATTCAGAACCAAAGGAGAGGCATGCTGACAAAGGGAGTCTGCTTGCTGCACGACAATGTCAGACCACAGATGGCCAACGCCTCAAAGGAACTGCTTGCCTCGTGCATTCCGCGCATTCCCCTAACCTAGCATCTTCAGATTACTATCTCTTTACCTCCCTGAAGCTGCACATGGGTGGAAAAAAGGTTTTCAACCGACGAGGAGGTGAAGGGGGAGGTGGTGAAGTGGACGAAGGGGTTTGGGGAGAAACTACTTCGAGGAAGGCATCAAGAAATT
Source organism: Triatoma infestans (assembly GCA_011037195.1). Taxonomy (NCBI): domain Eukaryota; kingdom Metazoa; phylum Arthropoda; class Insecta; order Hemiptera; family Reduviidae; genus Triatoma; species Triatoma infestans. The sequence continues at coordinate 90,195 of JAAEAF010013768.1, read as the reverse complement.
AATACTTCGGTTCACCACCTGCATTGAGAGGAATGGTGACTATGTCGAAAAATAGCTTACATATGTTGTACTAATGTAACCAGGTAATTTTTTTGTCCAAACAAAAATTTTTGTAACCTACAAAAATTCAGTACACTTACTTACTGGACATGCCTCGTACATTAAGACTATTGCCATATAATAGTAATTCCTGTGATCGCTGCCCGCTTTATAATGCTGAGGAAGTGAAACACTCCATCAATTTTTAGTTGACTGCCCAAGACTTGAACATTTTAGACTTGAAAATTTAAAAAGAAGCAACATATCCACCCAGGAAATGCTAAATCTACTAAATGGTAGTGATTGGTTCGCTCTGATTGGTTATCTTACAACTGCCTACTCATTTAGAAATATGAATTTGTAAATTAAATAATAGTATTGTCAATAATTGTAGTGGTATTGACGCTGTTCTATTTTAGTGGATAATGTAATGGAATCGTTTGTTGTGTGTAATTCCTGGAGTTGCAGATGTCTTGAAGAGGGCGGAAGTTAGTTTGAGAGATTTGGAAGTTAGTGCTCGAATTATTAAACGGTTTTTATAAAAATAAACTGTATTTTAACAATAATTTTTAAAGTAATAAATGGTAACTAATAACTATAAAATATTTAATAATAAATAGAAGATAAATAACTGATAAATTAGATTAAAATAACGAACTAAGATGCACAACTAAGAGAAAGATAAGTTTTGAATATAACTGTGTATAGTAAATTGCCGCTTGTGTATAAAGACGTGCTCGTTTGGCCGTAGATAATATAATAATAATTTCGTCGTATATCATAGAGTTTATATATGACTGTTGTTCACACTCACACCAAGACATCTGTCCTAGTGTGCGACCATGTGCGACCTTCGTAGTTTGCTGACATTATTTAGGTCAGCGATCAATCTTTTCGGTGCTTGCTTTTTGATGTAAGTACTGATGAAAAGACTTTGTTGTTTGTTCGGTTGGCCGCGGCTGTCGGCAGCCAAGTAGGTCGCTGTTCTATTACTGCCACCCTTTGTTAAGGTAGCAGCTGGCTGGAATCACTAGTTGTAAATAATTATTTCTTTGGTGTTTGACTTTGCCGATGTCAATGACTTTGCCATGTCATTACAATAAATAAATAAAAAATATTAAACTTCATAAATTAATAATTACAAAGTATAATTACTGTATTTTAAGATTTATATTTATAATTAATAGTATAAATAAGATCTGTTCTCGTGAATTTCTCCGTAGCTTTTCGTATATATATATTTGATTTCTTCTTTTGTTTGTTATGTATTTTTCTTAAGATATAGTAAGATGGCTAAGAAGTATTATTTAATCATATACCTGCTCCTACGAAGTGGTATCACAAGCAGACAGTCTTTATGTTTTTGTTAAAAGCTTGTTTGTTCTACTTATATGTATATTGCATTAATATAGATAAATAAAGACAAAAATAAATAATAAATAAAACTCATTCATTCCTATCATTTTAATGAACAAATATGAAAATTTATTTGATTTAGCAAAAATTTAACATATTGAAATTAAAAGTTTTAAGATGTAAATGTAGCATGTATTGTTGACGTGTTTTTTATTAAGTTAGGAAAAAATTCTGGTATGGGACACTCACACGACTTCTTCTTACTCCTATAAATACAATTATAAATATACAAAATGACAAATTCTATTTAAACTTCATATTTTGCTCATTTGCTCATTTTACTCTATAAAAAAATAGAGGTGGTGGGGGAACAAGTACCAACCTACTAACCCAATCAGGCAGGGAAGTGAACAGCGCGCCAATAACATTTCTTATAACCTATACAGTGCAGTCTCGATTATTCGTCACTCTTTTATCCGTCACCTCCAATTATCCGTCACGGTGTTTGTGCCCACACATTATGTACATATTATGTACTCTTTATTGTACACGGCGCGGGCGCAATATAATTTCTGGATTTTTCAAAATCTAAAATTGGGCGGAACAAACGCGTCTAATCCAATTACCGAGGTTGGAAAGTACAGAAATTTTATTGTATCATGAGATTTCTTTCAGGTGATTGGGGATTTTCCAACCAAATGAATTTATGGTTCCCTTTCCACCTCTACATTGATACAAGCCCCGCTCGCCGCCTTTAAATAATAATGAATAGTGTAAAAAGTTTATCCATCCAATTGTTGTTTATGAAGAGAAAATTGCAGAAAACTGAATAAAAATGTTCAGCAGAATTGCACTTATGGTCAGCCAATTTTTTTAAAGCTTAGAAATCAAAACTCGTAAGATTTTATAGTAGCTCACTTACTGAATTTGATCCATTAATACTGCTATAAAGGAAGTAGCATGAACACGCATATTAACAGGGGAAGTAGTAAAGACTTAAATGAAACGAAGTAAATAAAGTGATTGATTATCATGTTTGGAAGACTTGTTGACAGACATCAAAAATGATGTTATACAAAAAGAAAAAGAAAAAATTGTAAAAACAACTTGTTTCTGATCTCGGATTAGAACTTGAATGAACTATGAAGGTCAACTAATCGGTCTAATGTCAACTGTCTCTAAACATCAAAATCACAATTTCTGCGCCATGTAATCAATGATAGGTTATTAAGACCAACAGTACTATCTACGCCGTTCTAAAAGTAAATTATAATCTACAAATTCAATAACTTTCCTAGACAAGAAATTCACTTCTTTTCCCACTGGAGAAGATAACCGTCTAATTGGTATGTGATAATGTTTTTTATTTTTAAATTTATTGATAAAATTTATCTTTAAAACATTGATATATATAACATGATATTTATGGCAAAAGTGTATAGGAGATTTTGTAATGAGATTACAACAGTTGATAAATAAAACTGTTGATCAAATAGGACAACATTCCACAGAACATACCGAATTGTATTGGTTGGAAAATTGCTGTCTAAACCTAGAATTGGAATTAATTCCATCATCATAGAATCAAGCAATCAATCTAACAAAATAATGTAAGAATTATTTCGTTTTTTTTTTATATATTAAATATTGAAAATATTTTAATTAATAAGTAACACGATCGTATTTTGTTATTGTTCATTTAGTTTGTTATTAATTTTTGGAATTAAATTAGCTAGTAATTATGACTGGTTGATGGTGGAGTATTGATATTAAAAGGATATGTCCACACTGGTGAAACTTTTCTTTCAATAGAGGCATGCGCCATAGCGCACGGTGTGATAAATGAGAGGCATGCGTTATCGTATATCTCATGGAAGTTGAATGGGCCTTTATTTTCATGACGCAACCAACAGCGCATCTGAATCCAACTTCTTGGATTTTCGTTCAACATTCTATGCGTCTAGTAGATTTCGCTAGGTGTTGTGTGATATTTTTATAGGTTAATATTATGTAATTAATTTTAAATATTAATTAATCATATCCCCGACAGCAGATTTCTGATTATGTCTGTAATCAAGAGACACTTGATTTTATAGAAGATTATCGTCTTCAAACAGTTTTGTGGGATGTAAATTCAAAATTATGTGCCAAAAAAAAGTGCGAGAAGTGATGCTTGTTCTGTGGTACTTGTTGTAGAAGTCTCATACCATTATCACTGGAAGTAACTTCTCTCCATGTGCCTTAAATAACTTCACCAGTGCTTTCACCCTCGTGATCAAAACTTCCAGGAGGTGAATACTGTCTTGCTCGGAGAAAATTATGAAGCAAAGACAAGTTAACACTATATCAACCACAGTACCAATAATTGTAATTTCAATAGGCTTAAGAAAAATTCTGAACGCTGGCGCCATCAACCCAAAAGCTTTTCAATGATTCTCCTTGCTCTCGATAGCCTGTAATTAAATTCTCTTTTTGGCTTGTTCCGTGGTACTTGTTGTAGAGGTCTCATACCATTATCACTGGAAGTAACTTCTCTCCATGCCTTAAATAATTTCACCAGTGCTTTCATCCTCGTAATCAAAACTTCCAGGAGGTGAATACTGTCTTGCTGCATCCGGCTGCGCTCGGAGAAAATTATGAAGCAGAAGACAAGTTGACACTATATCAACCACAGTATCAATAATTGTAATTTCAATAGGCTTAAGAAAAATTCTGAACGCTGGCGCCATCAACCCAAAAGCTTTTCAACGATTCTCCTTGCTCTCGATAGCCTGTAATTAAATTTTTTTTATGGCTAGCCCTTATTAAGGTCAATTGCAAATGGTTTCATAAAATGAGGGCTTGCTGTTTTTTTCTTTTTCGTGCACTTTTCAAAAACAGGTAACCTGCACAAATAGTTAATGCCGCATCTTAATCCATCGATAAAATGCACACTGAGCGGACGAAGTGTGGACAACAAATTGAATGCCTCAAGAGGCATGCTCGAAAGGCATGGAAAGAAGAAGCGCAAGTTGAATGGGAAGAGGAAGAGGAAAGCGCACAAGTGTGGACATACCCAAATATATTTCACTCTCGGTAGACTGGTTTCCCAAAAGTCTCGTGTAAATTGAATCCACACCTCTTACACTTTTAAAAATGAAGGAGAGCTTATTATTATTATTAGGGTGCGTCAACATCTATATGGTCATTGGCGACCGGAGCTTTCTCAGTGTACTGCCGGCCTCCGGACGTGTTCGCTCGTTTCAGACAACACTGTCCATCACCGGGCAGTGAGCTGTAGAGGCTCCTAGGAAGAAAAAATCTAAGGGTAGCACAGCTGGACTCGAACCCGGGTCCTCCACGGGGAGTCCAGTACGCTAACCACTTAGCTATTCACTTCCCTATTTAGAAGTAAAGTACTTTTAGTGGAATGCCCGACATCACAACACTCCTAGAACTGCGAATAAGCAGTTTTATACGAATTTTCTCGATAAAATACTTTATAAATATGATTGTAGAGACATTCAGAGAGTTTAATCTGCTTTGCAAAGTTTCAAGAAAATCAATAGAAGCATTTTCTAGAAAGTCGCCAAAAAAACTGAATAAATTTTGGATCCATTTCAATTTGGATGTACGTGTTGTTTCCTATTTTTAAAAGCAATTTATGTTAGTTTCTTTAAAAATGGAAAAATCCGTAAATACAAATTCACAATTTAAATTACGTTTTGTAGTATATTTACATATTTTAGTTTATTTTAGATAATTATTTATCGTATTTTATTTTAAATGTTAAAACTTGACTATAAAATCAATATTTCATTTTGCAAGAAAACCTTCCTTGCCCAGTTAAGTCATAACTTAAACACTTGCTGACCCAGTGTGTGACCTATCCATATAGTTTATCAAGACTGATGACGAGATGAACCCCCGAAACCAGTCGATGACCACAACATGAAGCAGGCTCTCATTGAAAATATCTCTGATGCTTTCCAGCTCTGCGGAACCAACCACAATAATATTTGATGTTATAATTATATTTATTTTTTCCACAGGTAACGGCTAATCCACTGCCAGCATTACTTAGGGAAGCTAGGATTTATCTTAGAGTACGCAACCCTCCTAGTTGAACATATCAGCTAACCTCTCCCAGGAGGTTTAATAACCTTATATGGAGTGTTTAATTGTTGATAATGTTAAATATTGGGGGCAATGTGTTCGTGTTGATATTGTTAGGACCAGGATTCCCGCAAGCTGACAAGATCCATAAAGAAGTGATTCGTTCACTACCGACTATTTTTTGAAAATAGAACTATATGGAATCGAAAGTTTGCATGTTTGTCCACTCTAAATTAACTTATTTTATGAATAAAATTGTGCTGTTTTAATTCCCAGATGAACCATATATGAGCTATTAAGCTAATTATTATTAGTGGATTATGATTTATTATTTATAAAGTTTACATGGATAGCCATAACTCCTGTTAAATTCAGTGAATTACCACAAGATATGAGAATGGAACAAAATTATTGATTATGTGATGGATGCAAGAAACTTGAAATAATATTAAATTTTAAATAAATCTAAATTATCAAAATATGTTGCAAAAGGACAGCCAGGTAATACCATTACAGTTACTCGTACGGTTCAAGAACAATAAGGCATTGTACTGTACTACCCCTTCTTCTCACAGGGGAGGAATTGAAACAAAGAGAAGAGATTTTAAGACAGACTCGTTCTAGCTACCAAAGTGAAAACATCAGAGCCATATCAAATTTTAAGAATTATTCCAATTAATTTATAAGCATATTGTTGTTAACTTAATTTCTCTTAGAGAATATATCTTTTGAAAAACAGTGCGACTTCCTTATTATTGCTAACACTTCATTCTCTTTTAAAATTACTAACTTATAAGCCCTTTTCACTAAAACGCTCGTGCTACACACTACCACTACTACAAATACAACTCCACACCACTACATTACATTGGTGGCAGCGGTGGGATATTAAGGTGGATTTGAGAGCTTGAAAAGCGTCTTGACGCTCTTGTGTCCACTGAAAATTTACACCTTTCTTTGTAAGGTCTGTGAGTGGCTTGGCAAGCTCAGAAAATTTGGGGATAAATTTCCTATAGAAACCTATGAAACCCAAAAATGCTCTGACGTCTTTTAATTTACGAGGTACAGGGTAATTCTTAACCGATTTTAATTTTTCTTCGTCGGGTCTTATTCCGTTAGAACTAATTACATAACCCAGATATTTACAGCTGTCTTTAAAAAATTGACATTTACCCAAGTCTATACACAAGTTACCAGCCTGGAGACGCTTCATTACTTTTAATAATGCATGGAGGTGTTCGTCGAAGGTTTTCCCATGGAAGACGAGTATATCGTCTATGAAGGTGTGGCAGATGTCACCAGTATATCCGGACATAATTTTGTCCATTAAACGCTGATAAGCGCTGCTGGCGTTCTTTAAACCGAAGGGAAGAACCTTGAATTGATAGGTTCCGAAATTAGTGACGAAGGAAGTCTTTTCTTTAGATGCTTCGTCAAGGAGGATGCCGTGGAAGGCACCACTGATGTCTAAGGTGGTATAGAAACGGGTGGCATTCAGTGTGGATAGGATATGCTGTATATCCGGGAGCGGGTAAATTTCGGAAGTGGTGATGGCATTTAGTTTGCGAAGATCAACCACATACCTGTATTGTTTTCGGAGCTGTGTAATGTCTGTAACATCAACTTTAGTGTGGTCAGCGTGTTTTTTCTTAATGAGTATGACGGGGTGAGCCCAGTTGGATTTGCTTTCCTCTATTATACCTCTATCAAGATTGTCTTGTATGAGGGCCTTGAGGATGGGAGCCTCGGAGTGTGCTATCTTATAGGGGCGGCTGGACACAGGGGCATGATTTTTTGTGTCAATGTGGTGAGTGACTCCAGAAAATTTTGTTTGAAAATTGTTGTCGTGTGTGAAGGCGTCATGAAACGGAGTGAGGGCATGTAGAACTTGTTGTTGTTGTTGAGAAGAGAGATGCGTTAATTTGTTGAGAAGTTCTTGTTGAAATAGAGCGATTTCGTTTGTGTTAGTTTGATTGGCAGATTGTACTGCGTTTATGGTGTGAGTCTGTAAGTCTGTTTCAAAATCGTATTCGATATGAGCGATTGGAAAGTGTTTTTGAATAGCAATTTCGTGTGAGGTAGTGTTTATAAGGTTGATGGTGCATGTGTTGTTAGCAATATGTACGATAGAATTGGGCATGTAGAGACCCGTAGGTAAGGAATTGTGTTGTGTAAGCAGAATTTGTGTGTCGAGAGGAATTTTTGTATATAGTGTATGTGTTTGTATTATGTGTGCGCGAGGTGGCACTACAATTTTGTGGCGAAGCTGCAGGGTTTTGGGTAAGGGTAGCTGTTGAATCGAATTGATTTGGTGCGTTTGAGCACTATTTGAAAATGGAATGTTGAATTTATTGAGCGTTAGTGTACGTGTGCGCAAATTAATAATTGCCCTATTTAATGTAAGGACATCTCTACCAAGTATTAATTGGAAATTGCCTTTTAATTGCGAAACTATGAATTCGCCAGAAAAATTGGAATTTTCGACATTGTCCGCATGCAAACGAAGGGACGTGATGCCATAATTAGGTATTACTTGGTTAGTCAGAGATTTTAAAATAATGTTGGAATGCTGAAGGTTCTTATTTCGACAAAAACTGGAATCCACTAGGCTGTGACTAGCTCCAGTGTCTACAAGGGCACGAATAAATTTTTTGCCAATTCTTAAATTTACTAACAAATTATCAGAATTGGTGAAAGCAGGTATGAGAGCCAAGGTCATAACATCAGCCGTTCGTGAGAGCGGCTGTGGGCTTAACCGTTTTTTGGCTGTATCTGGAAACATGTTCGAGCCGTATGTCCAAATTTAGAACAAAATTGGCAAGTGGGCCTATTTTGGAGGTTATTGCTACCATTATTATTATTATCACTATACTGGGGTCTATCTGAATAAGGGTTAAATCGCGAATTGTTTGAATTAATTCGAGGACTATGATTATTACTATAATATTGATTATTATTATTATTATAGCGATTATTACTATTTGCTCTGTGATTAAGGTTTTGAGGAATATTAAATTTCTTAGGCATTTTGCCAAAGTTAGTACGAGGTTTTGGTCTGTATTTGTTGGTGCAGTCCACGTCAAAATGTGGACCGGAACAATGGCGGCAAGGTCTGTTCTTTATTACATTAAATACTCTACAAGTGGTAGTTGGTTTTAATTGTGGCTTTTGACTTTTATTACGATGCGGGCATTCTCTGTGGAAATGCATTTGTCCACAGTAACGACAAGGAGATGGAGGTGTACGATTAGAATTTTTCGAAAACTGTTTACGATTAGAAGTTACAGCGAAAACTGTGGGGTTTGTTTCAGAAGCCTGGACTTCCTTTAGGGCATTGGCATAGGAAAGTGCTTCATCTAATTTTTGAGGAAGCTTCGTTCGCACCTCATTACGAAGCGGTTGAGGAAGTGACTTCAAGAATGCATCAGTGGCCAGTTTATCTAGAATTGCTTGTAAGGCCTCGAGTGGGTTAGCTTGAGCTTTTAAATGAATGGCGGATTGGATATGTCTAATCCTATCCGCGAATGTTTCAGGAGACTCAGTGGGCAAGGACTGAATATTAGTCATCTGTTGTAAGAGGACTAGGGGTGTTTTCTCCTTACGAAATCGGGCTAGAAGTCGCTCAGAAATTAGAGGATACGTTATATTTGTACCCTGGCGTTGTAATTCCGCTTTCTGGGTGTCGTAAAAGATTTTTGCAGACCCTGAGAGTCTAAGCGCTAATATTTCTAATTTGGCAGCGTCGTCCCAGCCAGAAAGACTAGCACAATGGCTAATTTGGTCTAGGAAATCTGACACTTTGGCTGAATTTTCGCCATCGAAGGTAGGTAAGCTATTGATTAATTGCAAATTCCTTAAGGGACTAGGTTGATTATTAATTGGAGGATTTGCTAATTGCTGCTGAGCAAGTAAATATTCTACAGCAGCGTCGATGCCCATGTCTTGTCCATTAATCTTATACATTTTGTCAGTGAACGAATTGCTTGGGGAAAGATTATATTTTTCAAGACGTCTACGTAATTGGAGTAAATTGCCTCCAACAGAAAGTTTATTATCGCTTAATATCTTTATAATTTGGGATCTATTAAGTACACTCATAAATTCAAAATTCGAAAGGGATTGAGGTACAAGTGGTACAATTACAAAAATTTAAAAATGAAATTCACTAGAAAATTCAATAATGGGAAATATTGAAGATATTTCCGCTGAGAAAGTAATTAAAAAAAACAATCAAATTATCTGATGGATAATTTGTTTAATTATGAAATTGAAAATTTTTACGTACTTGTAAATTTGTGGATTCTCGTTGAAAATATCCCAAACAGCTGGCACCAATGTAATGTTATGGTGTGGAGTTGTAGTTTGTAGTAGTGGTAGTGTGTAGCACGAGCGTTTTAGTGAAAAGGGCTTATAAGTTTGTAATTTTAAAAGAGAATGAAGACTAGTAATAATAAAGTAGTCACACTGTTTTTCAAAAGATATATTCTCTAAGAGAAATTAAGTTAACAACAATATGCTTATAAATTAATTGGAATAATTCTTAAAATTTGATATGGCTCTGATGTTTTCACTTTGGTAGCTAGAACGAGTCTGTCCTAAAATATCTCTTCTCTTTGTTTCAATTCCTCCCCTGTGAGAAGAAGGGGTAGTACAGTACAATGCCTTATTGTTCTTGAACCGTACGAGTAACTGTAATGGTATTACCTGGCTGTCCTTTTGCAACATATTTTGATAATTTAGATTTATTTAAAATTTAATATTATTTCAAGTTTCTTGCATCCATCACAGTTTAAATAAATCTAAATTATCAAAATATGTTGCAAAAGGACAGCCAGGTAATACCATTACAGTTACTCGTACGGTTCAAGAACAATAAGGCATTGTACTGTACTACCCCTTCTTCTCACAGGGGAGGAATTGAAACAAAGAGAAGAGATATTTTAGGACAGACTCGTTCTAGCTACCAAAGTGAAAACATCAGAGCCATATCAAATTTTAAGAATTATTCCAATTAATTTATAAGCATATTGTTGTTAACTAAATTTCTCTTAGAGAATATATCTTTTGAAAAACAGTGCGACTTCCTTATTATTGCTAACACTTCATTCTCTTTTAAAATTACTAACTTATAAGCCCTTTTCACTAAAACGCTCGTGCTACACACTACCACTACTACAAATACAACTCCACACCACTACATTACAATTACCATACTAGGAGTTTCATATAATATCAGTCTTATCATTTAGTTTTATTTTACTATATAATATCTTTTCAAATTACTATCTAAGATCAAAGAATTAATTGGAAATAATTATTTTCTTTTGTTTTTTCATATTTTAAATAATTACAAATAGTTTTTCAAAAAAGAAGGGAAAATTGTGACACATTCTTTATTTATGTTAGTCAGTTTTGTGTCAGTTGATTGCCTTGCTAAACTAGAAATTACTTGGATAATTTAATGGAATAATTAGGGCCTTTCAAAGAGATTGATGTGAGAAAAAGAGCTCTCAGTGCTTCATAGATACAACGATTAACTAACTAGCGCTTAAAGAGAATATTAAATTAGCTGTTAATACTAACATTATCATCTTATAAATAAATTAACGTTTACCAGTTCGCGTCTTCTATACCGTCTTCATTACCGCTATCAGGATGTAATTTTCTGATAGAATAATAATTACTTATTTAACAAGTGTAAAATAGTTGTTACTTTTTTCATCATCGAGTTTGGATTTGCTTATACAGTGCAAGTGAATGTTGCAATTAAACAAGATTTCTAAAAGGTCTTATACTAACGTTAAATATCGTTTTCTATTACAGTTGAAATAATTTTTTGAATTTGATTGAAGTGTTTGTAATTTATTAATATTAGATTGTAAAGTTTAACTTCCTAAGACCATATAGCCGCTAGAAGTTTCAGATACAGTCGTCTTTTATCGCGAAGTGTTAGTTTTGATAGATGGTCAAAATAGATAATCAAAAAATGATATAAATTCGGTTTACACTAAACCACAAGCCAGGATCAATAATATTATGTTTTAGATGGCATTGGTCGCGGAAGTTTAAAAGATTAGTCTTTATGAGTGTTCCATACAAAAATTACATTAATTCTAATGAGTTGTTTGTACGGCAATGGTCAGAAGAATTTTTAATGAAAAAGAATTCTTTGTTGCTCTACGTTTCGGGTAACATTGGTACCCACCTTCAGAAGCTCTTTAGGGCTTCGGATTTTCAGATTATAATTATAATCGTATTATAATTATAGCTGAAATTATATTACGTGTAAAAGAAATCTAAAAATTTTGTCTTATATAGTTTATACTTCATTGTAAATACTCACAATCGTAAACCTGTAATCATCTAAAGACAAAGCATAAATCGATTATAATTTTAAATGCTTTAGTTAATGATGTTTGTTATACTTTGTGATTAAGCACGCTTTACTTAACTCACCCTTGGATTATCTTAAAAAAAAAACTGCACAATACTCTTTGCCAGTAGTATTATAACATAGACTTGTATTAAGCTGTATTTAATTACCGTGGCCGGTACAAAGGGCTGACTGCTGTGGAAAGAGACGCTTTTTCCTTGCCATGGCTCGCTGCTTCCAAGGAGGTTTGTGATATTAAACATCCCAACCGGAAATTATCAATTTCCTTCCCATCCATTTCTTCTTCCTCTTTCTCCTTTTAACCATCTAGTTTCCGTTTCAAATACAACATCCAAAAACAGTGTTTTAATTAGATGAATTTTAATAATTCCTTTCTACTATTGTGTTCAGACAATTTTCAGCTCTTTTGTTATTTGGAGATTATTAAACAAATTCCATGAAATTCTTTATTGTTTAAATGAAACTTCAAACGTTATTAAAAGTTATGTCTGATAACGATCTTCTGCGAATGTATAAAGGCTATTTGTAGATTAACCATGGCGTTTTATGTTATACGGCCTAAAATGGAATGTATGAAATTATTTTATTTTTGATGCCTTGATTTTTCTAAAATTTGCATTAAGTGTAATAATAAATGAGATGAAATAGGAAATGTTTCAGTGGATTGATTTTTTCAGTGGAATATTTATAGTATTGATACCATCCAGACTTCATCTATCCATTAATTCAATCTTGTTTATTTTTTCAAATTATTTATTAACAATTTGGCGTTATTTACTATTCAGATTTTCTTCCGTCAGCAGCAGACACTGATAAGACTTCGTTCTATCTATGCACTTTACTTTTTTCTCAATCTTCTTTTATTTCATTCCTAACGACACGTTAAACAATTATATTTTTGAAAATGTGGGTGAGTCCGCAGTGCTGGATAACCTACCCACATATATACAACCAACAAGTGTGAGTGAGTGTAACAGAAACATTATAATTGAAGTGAACTCTCTACACGAACTTGATGAATTTGCTGTGACGAGGAACAAAATCAATATGCATCCTATGGCGGATAAAATACTAGAAATTATATTTTTCATTATGAACAGTTTTTTAAGAAAATAAATGTGCAACATCGACCAGGACTTAAACCATATAATAATGTTTTGGCCTAATTACATAGTGGAAACAAATAATCTGTTTGATCTGCTATATATGTAGTGTAATATTATTTATTGGGGGGTAAATTTAATTAATAATTAAATAATTAGAATTAATAATGTAAATCTTCTCTAAAGGGATCTCGTGAGGTCTGAGTTTACCTGAGCTAGGAGAGGATGTGAAATAAATCATACATAGCTCATTATTATCATGTATATATTTAACAATAACAAAATAAGTTAATAAGTTAGTATCAAATCTTGTCTTAAGATAAAACCAAAATTAGAGAGATTAATTCATAATAAGACTTGCATATAAAAATTTGTTGAAGGTTGGGTTTGCACCATGTCACTATTATACATTTTCGGATTGCACTGCTTTGTCCTATACACAGATTTCTCATCACTACAAATTTGATCCCTCACTATTTCTGGCCCTAGATTTATATAATCCCTCCCTCCACTGAAGAGTGAAAGGAAGGGAAATTCCTTTTACTATAACTGAAGGTATTCTACCTTCATAACTGTTCCCTATTGTTTTCACCCAACCTTCGTAAAAACCCAGATTGCAATAAATGGCAACTAATATTAAATATATTTTAAACTAATATATTTCAATTAATTATAAAACTATTATTGATTTTTATTATTATTATTATTATTATTTCTTCCAAGGAGCTACACATTACAGTAGATACTTAGAAGCATCCCTCTGCTATGAAGACACCTTCAAATCTCTAAAAATATTTCTATCTTGATTACAATAGCAGAAATGAGGCGACTAAAAGAGTAGACTACTAAATTGTAAAGATATTGTAATATATATGCACAAATCTCATTATACGCACCACTCACATCGTTAATGGTTGTGTCGCAGAATGCTAATACAAACAAAATATTCATAATTCATTCTTATCTTGAATATTTTCATTGGATGTTTTTTATTTAATTTCTTAATTTTTAAGCTGTTAATTATATAATTACCATACAGTGACAGAGGTTAGGAAAAATACAGCAAGTTGGGAAAAGGGAAAATACTGGATAGTTTGTTTACAAATTATGGGTAAATAAAGCAAACCTGGGCGAATGAATACTTGAATAATCGATATACTAATAGTGGGGCAGATAAAAGCACCAGGAGGGGGGTATATCAAAGAGAAATAAGGCTAGAGTAACCTAGAATATAGGTGGTGCAGGTTGAGAAGAATAGTTGGAATGAAAATGAAAGAGGTTGAGCAACTCAATGGATTGGCCAGCTTCCATAATTAGATAACCGATATCCTACAGCTCGGCAGCATGCACTCATTCTATGTGTGTGCGACTTCTTTATATTTTTACCGAACAATAAAGAAAGGACAATAATATAATGCTAGATATACAATTAAAGCTATTAAATATCAAGCAATTAAAAATAGAAAATATCAATGTAATTTGACAAGATTTTTTTAAAATTAAATTTAAAGATATATTTTTTGTTTTTTAAAGATGCTTCAAGAAAACAATCTTTCTATTACCTAGTGGATGGAATTTCGAAGATGATTTTTTTGGTTAAACATTAAATAGCACTATAGGGTAGGATAGGGGCAGCACGATTTTAAGGAATGTAGCCAAGCATCCCGAATAACGACCAAAATGTCATGAATAGTCCGACTAATGGAAAAAGTTTTTACAGTAAATTAAAAATATTGAAATCATTGTATTTATATTTTTGGTGTTTGTTACGACCGCCGCCGTATTCAATGTTGTAAATTGGATTTTGAGATTCGGTCATACAAAAGAACTCTTTTTAAATTTCTACCGACGTAGAAAATTTATTGCCTTTTTCAGGATAAAAATTTTCAGTTAGAATTCCAGTAGTAATTAAACGTCGGTAGAAATTTAAAAATAGTTCTTTTGTATGACCGAACCTAAAAATCCAATTTACAACATTACATTTATATTTTACTTTTACTGAGAGTATCTGAATGAACTCCGCGTTATTGGCTTTGCAATGGTGCCAGTCTTAATCCTATAAATCTTGGAATATGATTTTGTTCTTACTTATGCTTACGCCTTATGTTTTGAGTATGCACTTGGACTAGTTTTGAAAAATGCTACCAACTTGTCCCGATTTTCACTGTTAGAAATATGACCACCATAACTATAGGTCGGTTTTTTGTTTCGCTTACGCGAGTTTTAAGCCTTCCGAAAAAGATGAAGTTCGCTTTGTAGATCGGATTCGTCCAAGCTGCATTCGCCCATTTGATTTTTAACTTCAGGAAACTCAGGAATCGAATTTCTATTTGGATCGACCATTTCCTTTTTTAGATTATAGAATTCATTATTATAAGGCTTTTCTTTATCTGTTTTTATTATTTCTATTAAAAAACAAAAAGTGTCGTCAATTTATATTTGACGTATCACGGAGATATTTTGGGATGAAGTAATTTTTTGTAATGAGGGTAAGTTCAATATTCCTCAACCGGAAGTACCACTTTACTGAACACTCTTTTTGTACTGTTTTTTTTTTGTGCGATTTTCTTAAAATCGGTTTATCAATTACATAGTGTAACGCAGCCACTGGTGCCATCTAGGAGAGAAAGCAGGTACCTCAAGTTCTCCTAGCTCTCTCTAGAAGAATCGAGAAAGTTCTGGACCCTTCTCCACTGGTATAAATACTGGGACAACAGAGAGTCCAAGAGAGTTTTCTAGTTACAAACGAAATGTACGTTTGTGGAAACCTATAAATGGATATAAATGTGTATAAAAACTGAACAAAGCGAACTTTTGTGGTTTAAACTGTGAATTAATTATTATTAAGTGTTGTATTTATAATTTATTGTGTAAAACAATAAATTGGTGTTTGTCTTATTGAAATTTAGAGTATTTTATCTATACGAACCCACTTAAAACTAGTTGCAGTAGCTAGTTTAGTTGGAAAAACGTTACAATATCTTAGATTCTGATAAAGGAGTAATTCTGTGGAGAAAAGTGAATAAGGAGTTTGAAATGAAGAATATCAGAACAACCATTAAGCATTGGGGTGGATCAATCTTATGGTACAGATAACTTGAGTTTTATAAATGTGGTCTCGGATCATCATGTTTATGTTGACATTTTGCACCAGAATTAAAAAGAAAGTGGAACCAAAATTATTATCCTGAAAAAAATGTAAATTTTATTAAGACAACGACCCAAAGCATAAGGCGCTTAAAGTACGTTACAAAATGCGAAAGAGTAAGAATCTTACAGATAAACAATGTTTCAGACTTCAAGGGAAAAATTAAAATAAGAATAAGATTCGAATTCTAAAGATTACACGAAAAAATTTAGATTTCCTTATGCCATGAAAGCTCAGAAGCGTTATCAACAAACAAAGAAGACCCAACCAAATAATAAAAATATTTATTGTCAATTAAACTAAGCTTATTATGTTCAGAGTTTGTAAAGTTTAGTATAGTGTATAAAAACTTTTATGAGATATTATCACTCATTTATTTAATTATTAAATTTTTTCACTTTAGAAAAAAAAATATATATGGATTTTATTATTATATTATTTTTTTGATTATATATTATTATATATATTACACAAACTGCAAGAACTTTACAGTTAGAAGTTAGGTAGCGAGAGAATAATAAAGAGACAGACTTGCTGAGTCTGTTAATAAGAAGGTAGTAATAGGTTGCTGACTGGATGTGAACTGGTCGTAAACTGTCCTGAATTATACTGCTGTCGTTCTATTTATATGAATCGAACTCTACCTTCCTAGTCTGTCTAGGTAGGCAGTAACTAACTTTTGATTCATCTGATGTCTGCTTCTTCACTCTTCGGATCCTATGAATCTTTAATGATTGGGATCCCATTGCACATATAATCTTCAAATCAATTAAATTTTGTAAAATTTCCAAGTTTAAAAAAAATTCGTCAATAATAAAATGTGAAAATTAACAGGAAGAGAAAGTCGTGTGCGAGTGTTTCACACAGTTTTTTTTTTTTTTCAATTCTTCATTATATATTTTATTTTGTGATATTAGTCTTTTTATTTTTCCCCTTATATTATTGATTTATTGCGATGTTTTTTTTTTGTTTTGCAATTTAATATTATTTATCTCACCTTGATTTTTCGATAATTACACGGCAGACATGATAACTCCAGGACAGTATAAAAATATAAGGTCAGGCCATGCCAAACAAAATTGGAGATATATATTTGTCGTCTTGGAAGAAAATATCCCAAGAGATTTTGCCTCAACTATTTTTAAGAAAAATCACCAGCATTTCAACTAATATTAAATCATAATTGAGTTTACCTCTGCAGCAATATAATTTTAGGGTATTAGAGTGTAATCATGGCCGGCTATCTCTCTGGAGACTTTATTGGCCTTATATTAATATTTATAAATTAGCCAATCAGATATTTTCAAAATTAATATTCAATTTCATCATAAATAAAAGTGTGTTTTGTTTCTAGATAAAATAAAAAAAAGTAAAAATATATATAATATACTGAATCATTTTTTCAAAATTATTGTAAAAATATTGTTTACTCACGTAAATTTGTTGCAGTTTTTCCGCGCTATTTGGAAAGTTAAAGCCTTAAAGAAATAAAGTTTTTAAATTTAATTTAATTAAGTAAACGAATACAAATATATGTTTTTATATACCGAGTAAAAAAAGACAAAACTTTCTGATATATTAGTGAAGTTAGAGCGTTATTTTTGTGAAAATTGCTTTAGTTAGAAAACTTACAAACTTTAATAGTTTATATAATCATTATTATAAAAGATAATTCCAATATTGTAACATGATTATTTTTATTGTAATATGGAAAGGTTTTTCCATAATGGGACAGTTATTTTCCCCATTTTCTTCCTATATTGCATCCACCCAATTCTGGTCCTTTTGCCCTGATTAACATGATTTTTGCCCTCCATTTTGCTTCTTGGTTTTCATTCCTGTCTCCTTTTTCCCTTGGTGACCATTCAAGAACACTCTTTACCCATCCTTTTTACATGACTCTATAGTCATGAGGTTTTATATTTCAGGGCTTTTATTTTGAATTCTCGCTATCAGTGGCTCCATAATCTTCCACGTTTCTTCATTCTTTCCTCTCCAGCTTCAACAAACTGGCTATACTTCTTGTTCTGTTCACTGGGCCTGTTGCCTACTCTTCTGACAGGTAGTTTTTCTTCTTCAGCCATTTTTTTTTTTTTTTTTAATTTTAAGAAAGAAGAAAGTAAGGAACACTAATGCAATAGTATCCAATTTTAAGAATATTTATACATCGCAAGAATGCGATTTATCCAAATCTACATCCATTAGTGTCCCCCCCATATGTTGCTAAAAAATCAAGTCTTTAGTGTCATTAATTCAACTAGATTGACGACAAGGCATTTGGCACACATGTGGCACTCCAGTTAGAGGCTCTAGTCCGTTGTTAATGATATAACTGTCATTAAAATATCACTACGAAGTTAATTCATGACAGATGTGTTACCACTAATTATTTATTTATATTTTTATTTTATAATACTTATATTTAACTAAAAGTATTACTAAGTTTTATTCTCGTGTATGTATAGTAAAAGCAGTGAATATTAATTAAGCAATAACAATAATAAAACCTGTTGGTAGGTAATATAATTGACTTTGTATTTGGAGAAGTTATCTAAAAAGAGATCACTCTTATGCCCAGGAGTTCTCCGAAAAAATAAGATTTTTCATACAAAGAAGCTTCTGGGCGACGTTGGGTATTTGAATCAATTCAACATCGACAAGTTTTCTACCCAAAGACAAAAAGGCTTGATGGTTAAGGAATTCTGGTACTTATGTATATGAGCAAAGATCGGCTAATAATACTGGATTTGCTTTACTGGATCATGATGAGAACAGAGAATTGCTGTGTTGTCTCCATGAACCTAGTTGGAATATCTGTTGTTGATGTGGTATAGTACACATGGTTCCAAGGAACTGCCTCGCGGATTACCCGCTTTAGCTCTATGGATGGCAATGAGTGATGTTCTAACTTATATATACGAAATAAACAATCGGCCAAGTTGGGCTTAAAGAATAACAAATTTAAAGTTGACAGAGAAAGCAAAAATTGACGAAATTGATAAATTACATAAAAACCATGACAATATATCGTTAAAAAATCATTTCTTCCTTTCTATATTTTTATTACTTTCTCTTACTCCTAGTAAGAGGAAGTATTGTAATCGTGTCAAATTTTCGATATTTTTTTTGTATAGTCTTGATTTTACATGTTCCCCCAATTCCCCCATGTTTACATGTCCATCCAATTAAGGTAACAAAATATAAATTTTGAAACAGTTACAAAATAAAAATATTAACAAATGTACAACATATTTTAACATATTATTGGATTATTATTTTAAAGGATATATGCACTATGACCTGAAAGATGTATTGTGTCCCTCAAGCCTTCTCAGTGCAAAGCAGGCCTCGAACAGTGTTCTCTAGCTACAGGCAATACTGCCCATCACCGAACAGTGAGCTGTAGAGGCTCGTAGGAAGACAAATTCTAAGGGCAGCATGCTGGATTCGAACCCGGGACCTCCGGGTTGCTATTCCAGCGCGCTCCTACTGAGCTAACCCGTTCCTTCTCCCTTCGCTTACGCCAATTATCAGGGACGGGGACCCTAGTTTGTGTACTGTGTTTTCCTGGTCTGTAAAGGGTAGGGTGTATATAGTTTACGTGTATTGTGTACTCCGGACGAAATGCATGGGGGATCTGAGCTGTGGTAACTCGTGGGGTCGCTACTCATGAAGGAATTGCAAGTAACAGATACCAATATGCGGGAAAACAAATATACAAAAATAGAATAAATTATCATTAATTCAATTAAAATAAAATTTAAATAAAAGGAACAAGAGAAAACACAAAATAAATGCATCACATAATGAAATGAAATTTAGACAACTGACAAAGTACTTTTGAAATTTTGTTTAGAAACGTGCTTTTCAAGAATTATCAGAATATATCTGAACTGTTACTAAAAACATTAGAATCTTTAAAATATTTATCTGATATCAAATCTTTGAGATCTGCAGATCTTATCCTTCCTGATAGAGGTCATCATTGTAATAAGAGCAGATCTGGCAAGGCTCCATCATTGGGCAGTAGATGATACCAACAGGATTCTAGGTGATTGGCGAGTTTCCCTTGTCCTTAGATACAATCCGGTGAAGTAATAATAGCCTAACCCTACGGCGCAACAGCCCATGAAGGGCATGCCAGACGGCGATTTGAATAGGAGAGTGTGTGGTAAGCATGCCGCAGTTCCCACGCCGTTTAGTTTTGACCTTCGCTACCTAGGGCGCTACTAACTGTAGCTTCCCACTTTTAATCACGATGCTGGGTCAACACGGACTTTGCCTTCACGGGAATCAAACCCTGAATCCTCGCACGAAAGGCGAGTGCTCTAGCCACTAGACCAACGCGTGAGGAGTGTGAAGTAATAATATTAAGCCTAAATAAATATTCCCTAAAAGTTCCTTGCCCAGCTATAAACTGGGTCAAACGATAATTCAATTGAAAGTATTTTGTATGTAATCTGTCACGAATCGTCGGGCTGTATTGTTTACGCCTTGTCCATGATTGGTGTTCCCATTTTGACAGAGCTTGCTTCCTTAAGTTCCCGTTTAATGTTTCGAACTTTATATTTAAGTTGGTATTTAATTAATGTAGCCTCTTTGGCCTTTGAGTCAGCCAACTCCTTTCTCCACCAACTAGTCTACATTTTTTCCATTTCTTTATTTTTATAAAATTATATATAGTTCGAAAACAACGAAATTAATTTTCAAGATAAATTTATATCTTAAAAAACAAGTAAACAAGATGGATTACATTTCCATTAAACATTGAATTTCATAAACAAATTACAATTTCTCCAACTTTTATTTCACTCACGATTGGGATTACTTTATCAAGTTAAATTAATGATTCTTTGCAATTTTCTTATATTCTTCTAAACTAATATAATATTCTCATAGGAGTACAAATGACATGGCCAGAGTGATGTTATAATTCATTACAAACACAATCTCATCTAAACTAATAAACAAAACACAGCTGTTTACTGGAATGTTAAACCACTAATGGTATAACTGTCAAAACTACAGCAGCAATAAAAAATGTGGCCACTAAAAAAAAAAAAAGAAAGAAAAATAAACCTCGTCTCAGAGTTGAAAAAAAAGTATAACAAATGAATTCATCAGATGTTTCCGTTTTACTTTTTAAACTTTTATTTATGAGAGTGTACTTCTTTATTTAATATTCTCTCTCTCTCTCTCTCCCTTACTGATCTACATCTACACTGCAAAGAAATATTTACAAACATTAAAATATTTCAACAATATAATAACAATATTTCGTAAAGAAATTATTGACTACTGTATTTTTAATGTGATAGCAGCAACTAACAGCTGTCACTAGCGCGAACTTTTTTTTTTAAATTCAATTCCACTACAAAGTGTAAGGAAGGGATTTGCTCAGTGGTAGCATGCTGGACTAGTAACGTGGAGGTCCCGATTTCGAGTCCATCAGTGCTGTCACTTAGATTTTCTCTTTCTAGGAGCTCTACAGCTCACTTTCCGGTGATAGGCAGTGTTGTTTGTAATGAGATAACACTGTACGGAGCCCGGCAGTGCACTGAGAAGACTCCGGGAACGGCAATGACTACAGGTGCAATCACGCGCCTTAAATAAATAAAAAATAACAAAAATTCTACAACGTGTATTCTGCAAGTGTGATTTTGTATCAGTTTTGTTGAGAAAGGTATTATAGTAAAATGTTATCTTCTACCAGTTCATATTGCCCGCAAGGGATATCTGTTGCATGCAGTTACTTGGGGAGTAGCGACCCCACTGGTGACCATAGCTCAGTACACCATGTATTCATCAGAACAGTACAACACACTTAAACTACATACACTCTACACTTTACAGACAAGGACAAACACAGTACACAAACTAGGGTTTCCGTCCCTAGTTAAATGGCGGAAGCCGAGGGAGAAGAAAGGAATTAGTTCAGTGGTAGCGCGCTGGACTAGCAATGCGGAGATGCCGGTTTCGAACCTAGCATGCGGCCCTTAGATTTTTTTCTTCCTAGGAGCCTCTAAACTCACTATCCGGGAATGGGCAGTGTTGTCTGTAGCTAGAGAACGCTGCTTGGAGGAGGCATTGGAGAAGGCTCCGGGGAGGCATAATAGATCTTTCAGGTCGCAGTACAATAATCCTCTACAACAATCTACAATCTACCAGTTCATATTGTCAATCAGTCTGTGTTGGATGTAGCAAGTCTTTCATCTGAAACTAGAGTTGTTGGTAGATAACTGATTTGAAGATTTTCTAACCGTTTGTATGGATGATACTTAGTGTACAATCGATGTATGGTCAACAATAAATCGATTACATAAACACACAGACAATACAATAGTAGACAATTGTATTGTCTGTGTGTTTATGTATTATTTCGTTTGTAACATAGAAAGGAGATGTTAGTATTTGTGTATTAGATTGGAAAGTCCGAATTTTCTTAAAATATGTTGGTTTAGTCGTTCCTCAAAGCTGAAATACCGATTTTAGTAGAATTTTCTAAATTGGGAATCTGTTGTTTACGTTTAATTACTTCGTTTAGTAATCTGTAAAAAAGTAAAAAGTAAAGTAATGCCTATTTTTTTTAGGCTGGTTTAAGGTTAACCAGCTACCAAATTAGGTGTTGTGGACGGGAGGTGGAACCAAAGACTTTACAGTTAACGTTTTTTGGACTAATACAAATTTATCAGTTTTACGCAGGACTGAAACTGAGAACCACCCAGTTACAATAACATGCTCATAACCACTACACCAACACTCGCCCCATGCCTTTAGTAATGTATATACTTGCGAAGCGGAGTTTTTTTAAAGGATTTTACGGCCAGAGAATCTGATATAGGATTGGGGTACACTGACTGAACACTGTATATTGAACAAGTAAGGTACTGCAAGGACCTTACATTGTTGAACTAAGAATAGCAAAGAATATAAGCAGCGTAAAAGAGAATGACAGACTGAACTGTTAGAATGATGGTTATGATAACTTCTTGATGTAGGTTTGAAAGATATACTTTTAGAATGAACGTGAGTAGAGAGTAGCGCACATTTTTATACTATTTCTCAACTCCCCTACTACCCCACT
Organism: Triatoma infestans; assembly: GCA_011037195.1. Lineage (NCBI taxonomy): Eukaryota > Metazoa > Arthropoda > Insecta > Hemiptera > Reduviidae > Triatoma > Triatoma infestans. The sequence continues at coordinate 66,976 of JAAEAF010013768.1, read as the reverse complement.
AATTTCTCCTATCATCATCGTAGGAAGATGGATCTCTGTCTCTTCTATGGTTAGAATTTGAATCGTTTGCGGTAGGAAGATAAGTCATGCCTCATGTGTGACGTATGGAGTGATGCGATATAGCTGAGGGGAGCGCCTTAATTATTTTTTATAGAATTATTAAATATTATTAGTAAAACTGATCCCTTGCTAGATAGTCATTCAAATACATGAACGGTTTTTAAAAACTTCTTTTTTAATTAGATTTATTTTATTTATTTTTGTTGAGTTCAATGTTTATTTAATAAATTTTATTACTTTGAGAATTTTTATAAATTTTAAGTTTTTAATTAATTTTATATTTGATGGGTTTTTGTATGTTTAGTAAAAAATCATCTTATCCAGCATAAAGTAATCAATCGTAAATTTTAGTATTCTCTACTTTTCTGTTCACTTTCAACCTTCAACTTCTTTACTAAACTATCCACCAATTTTTTTTCTTCATATCCTAACCCATCCTTTTAGCTCCCCCGTTGGCAAAAGGTATATTCATACCTTTCTGTGGTTCTTGCTGAGCAGCGAACTTTTTTGATTTGATAACTTTTCTATTTATATATTATATATGTACATGTATATGTGGATTGCATATAATAAATATTCATATATTATGTATAATAAACTTCTATCACAATTATACATTCATGGGAATACCGTCTACTGGCAGGTTGATCTATTCCGATATCTTGTCTCCACTTGCCCATGCAGTCTTTGATTATATATTCCGCAATGCCAGAGCTAATGATTTCTGCTTCATTGAAAATTCTGGCAACTTCTTGGAGAAAAATTTCAAAATGGGAACCAAATTTACGAAATCAATAGCCAAAGCAGGATTAACCAACGTTATATTTATAAAGCAAGCAAAATGGAATCGTATTTTTTAAAACTTGCTGAGGAAAGCACAAAAAAAATAATGAGTTGGCATCTAATAGAATGCAGTTATTTTCCTGTATGTCGTAAATTTGCAAAGAAATTGACAGATTTGGGAAGAAATAAATTGGAAGCGACAAACAGATTAGGTTAAATATTATCTAGTCTATTTTCCAAGTTTTCAATCATCATTTTATCTTGTTACCTTTTTTTTTTTTTTCCTGACAAAGTTAATAATGAAACTTATTTTATATGATAATATTATGGCATAATTTATGAGATAAAGTAAAGAGCTAAGATAATTTATTTTCTATTAATCTAAGGAGAAAATGTCAAAAGATATATACGTAGCAGCCATCATTAATATTAATAATTAATATTAGCGAGATTTTTCTTTTAATTAATTTTTTTTTTTTTTATCATGACATGGTAGTTTCTTACTTTGGAATAGGAGTTATAAAGTTTATTTTTTTTAAACTCTAGACTAACTTAAACAAGATATAAGTAAGGGTTGATAAATTAAAATTAGAGGTAAGTAAGGCAAAATTGGGTACGAGAGAGAGTTCTATTTCCTTTCATACCTTCGGAATAATAATAGCTGTCTTTTCCTTATGCTTTGAAACGTATTGTCTTGGTCGGTTGTAAATAATGCTTTGGAAATAAGTTTCAAACCATTTCTATTGAGGCAACTTATCTTTTCCAATTTCATGTTAAGATTACTAATGGAATCAAATAGAAAATTACTTTACAAAATATCATCCTGTTCAATTTCATTAGATAGGAGCATTAATTAAAATATTTTAAATTATCGATTCGAATGATTTATTTCATTGTAACAATGGAATAGATCGCAATGTTATCAAAATGTGTTTGCAAAATTCGGTTATTTTTATCGCCATTGCTAAGTAGGGGGTTCATTGATTTATTTAATTATATATCTATATATAGTTTTTTTATTGTCTGTGTGGAGGGGCCAAGCCCTATGCTATCCAAAGCCCTTCTATGCCCATTTAGCTGCCCCAAAGTTCGGAGCCTTCTCAGTGCACTGCCGGCCTCCCGGACATTATTCTCTCGTTACAGACACCACTGTCCATCAACAGACAGTGAGCTGTACGAGGCCCTAGGAAGAAAAAAAATCTAAGGGCAGCAGCTGGACTCGAACTCGGTATCTCCCCGTTGCTAGTCCAGTGCGCTACCACAGAGCTAATCCCTTCCCTTTAATAATATTTACTTTATATAATTACGAAACAAAATGATCTCTCTTTATTTTTTGAATCGAATCCAGGGAAATTTTACTGTGAGCTTTAGCAAAGCAATTAATTGACAATATAAGTAAAAAAAAGTAAAGTAATGCCTATTTTTTCAGGCGGGCTTAACGTCCAACTACCAAATTAGGTGTCGTGGACGGGACGGAAGCACCTACTTTACTATTAACATTTTTTAAACAAATATAAAATTTAGCAGTTATACGCTGGACTCGAACTGGGGTCCTCCCACTTACAAGTCCATGCTCATAACCACTACACCAACACCCGCCCCAATTGACAATATAAATATACATACTTTATAGAAAGTATAGTGATCTTGTCAAACTTTCGATATCGAGTCCCCCAGCCCCCGAATACAGGTTTTGAGATTGATATTAGCAAAACCTTGCCCTGTTTAATTATGTGCTTGTCAGCATAACCTAAAAACAAAAAAATCTCAATAAATTCAAATTTTTTTTGTTTCGTTTAAATGCCTACAAGGGTGACACAAAAATAAGGTTTCGGTCAAACTGAAAGTACCAGTTTATTGGAATGTTTTTTTTTTTTTTGCGTTTTTCTCAGAAATGTCACCAATATTTTCTTTAAACTTTGTTTAGCAAATGAAAAATTGATTTTAGGCGAGTTTTGTGGAAGGAGTGACGTTAAGTTTTCTTATATTGTAAATATTATCAAAGCATGTTCTTCTTGTACAAAATAATAGGAAGCAGAATATTTTCGATGGAGACCAAAGTAGTTGTGTCTTCGATGGTGAAGAGTCAGGAGTGAGTTTTTTAACCACTGACGATACCATTTCGAGGGAGGATGCCATTGGTGTTATCAATCTGGGCTCTACCGAGAACCTAACTAATATGGAAATGAAGGCAGTCAACGATTCGTCTAAGACTCAGGTTTTTTTGAACCAACGTGGAAAGGTAAAAACAAAATAACGACGTATGGTCATAGACCCCAAATAAAAATATTCTATACTAACATTCAAGGCATCTTAAATGAAATAGATAATATCCAGCTACTATTATTAGTTTCACATCATTATAATATTTTATGTTTCACTGAACGCTGCCTTAATGAAGTATCAAAAAATTAGCTCTTGCTATTCCTGGCTATTCGGTCAATTCGATTTATATACGAAAACAAACAAGACATGGTGGGGTGGTCATTATGTCTGTCTGACGATTCATTTCAAAACGAGGAAATTTCTTTCATATCAAAATTATCCAAGGAAAATATAATTCAAGCAACGGCCGTGTTGTACAAGACTCGTGTTTTGGAATTTGCTGTCGCCGTTGTTTACAGGTATCCTTTAGGCGATCTTAATTCATTTTTAAATAACTTCGAAGATATGCTAGAGTACATCATGAAGAATAATATAAAGACCGTTATATGTGGTGATTTCAATATTAACATGATGAAGGACAGCAGAGATAAGAGGAAATTTCTTGACTTATTGATGAGCTCAGGATTTCATATTACCACTGATTTAAATAAATCAACAAGAATTGCATATTATGGAACAAAAACGATTTGTTCCACTATTGATTTGTTCATAACTAATATAAATCACAAATACTTTTGCTCCAATGTACTAGACATTTCCCTATCGGATCATCAATTCGTGCCGAAATAAAAAACGATTCTCTTGGAATACGAAAAAGATTGTTTAATAGTTCTATTATAAAGATTTTTTCTCTACTTCTTGCCAGGTATAATTGGTTTGAGATTTATAATGAAACTGATTGCAATCAGCAATATGATCTTTTCATCTCTGTAATTGAATATTACTTTGATTTAGCATTCCCATATGCATACACCAAAATTGGTAACAATGTTAAAAATAAATGGATTACTTCTGAAATTCTTAATTCACAGAATAATACCTTTATAGCTCTCAACAATGCAAGGAAAATTAATGATATGTCACTTGGCGAGAATATCGTAAACTCAAGAAACTTCTAAGGAATCAAATTGACGTGGCCAAAAGAGTTTACTATAACAACAAACTTCGGAATGTATCCAGCGTTGAGGTGGCTGCATGGACCATATTCAATAATGATGAAGGCAATGATAGGCATAGGATTACTTGCATAAAAGAAGATAACGGTAACATGATTACACATCCGCATGAAAATAGCAAAATATATTAACCAAGCATTTGTTCAGAATATCGAAAACACAGTTAATGAGGTTAAAATGAAGAGTTTGAAACAAATATCATCTCCTGATTCAAGGTACGTAAAGTGCAACTCTAATTCCATTTACTTACATGAAACCAGTTAGTAAATCGGAAGTTCTACATCAAATATGCAGAAGTGGTAAGAAGTCTTCAAATGGTTTTGATGGGATCCCGGGCAATATCCTTATACATATTGCCAGCTTCATTATCGATCCTCTTGTCGCTATTTTCCAGAATTGCTTGGATAAAGGGTTCTTTCCGGACAAAATGAAAATTAACAGGGTAATTCCCATTCATAAAAAAGGTGATAGATTAGATTGCAACAACTATAGGCCGATCTCATTACAGTCATCCTTTAGCAAAGTGTTTGAGTCTATAATTTATAGCCGATCACTGGATTACGCCACAAAGGAAAATCTTCTGCCATGTAATCAGTTTGGATTCAGAATGAATATGAGCACAATTGATGCCTTTCACTCTTTTTTGAACAAAACATATAAATCCATTATTAATGGGGACAAGACTTTTTCAATCTTTTACGATCTTACTAAGGCATTTGATTGCATCCAGCATGATCTTCTAGTTGAGAAAATGTGGAAATTGGGAATAAGAGGTGTGTGTTCCGACCTGATCAAGTCGTATTTATTAGATCGTCAGCAAGTGGTCATGATGCCGATATCAACTCCATTAAGGAACACTTGTCTTCGGCATTACCTTGTCCCTTTGGTGTTCCTCAAGGATCTTGTTTAGGACCTCTCTTATTTATATTGTATATTCATGATCCGCCCGTGTTGAAGTCGCCTGGGACAATTAATCTTTTTGCAGATGATATAAACTCCAGTTTTTGTGGTAAGAATTTTCAAGCTGCTGCTCACGATGCAAGCACTGGAGCCAATGCTATCTTCAATTGGGCATTGAATAATAATTTAAAAATTAACCCCGACAAGACCATCGGATTAAATTTACTATTTCTCCACAGGGTAATACCTGTTCTCCCCTTATCATGATCGATAATTCCAGTATAAAATTTGTGAATTCTGCTTGTTTTCTGGGATTACACATTTCTACTGACTTGAAGTGGAAAGTGCATGTTGACCAGTTGATAGTTAACTTGGCTTCAACAATTTATTTATTTTATAAATTGGCCAAATTTCTAGACATTGAGGCCTTAAAAATGATTTACCACGGAAAATTTGAATCAACAGTGTCGTATGCCATAGAGTTTTGGGGAAACTCGCCGGAAGTATATAGAATTTTCAAGATTCAGAAGAAGATAATTCGTATTTTGGTCAAGGCTAAACGGAAGGAAAGTTGTAAGGATCATTTTAAAAAGTTAAATATGGTTACTCTTCCATCTTTATATATCTATAAATTGGCAGTGTTGGTGTTTAAAAACAAAGATGATTTTTTTGTCACTAAAAATATTGGCCCCTACGAAACAAGAAGTAAAGGTTTAGTTTGTCCACCATTTACAAGGTATACTACAATTCAGAATTCCTATATCTCCATGGGTACACAAATTTTTAAAATGATTCCGTCATCTATTGGTGAACTCTTAAATTTAAAAGATTTTTAAAAAAACTGAAAGACTATTTATTAAGTGAATTTTTAATAAAATTATAAAAAACAAAACAATAACTATAATACTATAAAATTATTTCCACAATTTTTCCCATTCTCAGTTTTTATAATATTAGATTGGCGGCTTATAATCTATATATAGTGTGTGTTTGCTAATATAATAATTGTTGACAGTTATTTTAATTTTATGTACTTTTTTTTATATATTATTATGTAATATTTATTGTGACGAGCCTTGTATGCATTTTTATGTACAAATGATTTGAAGGCAATAAAATTATCTATCTATCTATCTATTCCGAGTTTAAAGAAAAATCGGTTGATCGAAAATGCGATTTTATAAAAAAGTTTTTTTGGAAAATTAGAAGTTCATGCTTCCCTCAAGTGGACATGTCTACTTTAGGTTTTGAAAAACTTCAAGTTCAAAGTAAGTTTATTAATAATATCTAGGTAAATTACAATAAGAAATAAGTTGTATGATTGGTTCATAACAGATTTTTTCATAATAAAAACGAGGTAACTATTATGTTGCTGAACAATTATCAGCAACATAAAACTGCTCGGATAGACATAATCGCGACTGTATCAGCAAAAAAAAAAAAAGTATCAAAGCAGCAATAAAATATTTATAGTAATTTTGGTTGTTTTTTTGTAGGCTGTTAAACTCTTGTTTGATATTATAGGTTGTTTTCAACTCCAATGATTATGAACCAATTTTCAACCTGAATTTTCTTTATTATATATTAATTAAATATATAAAAACATTGTTTTTCTTTGTGACGTTTCAGCAATACGCTTGCCATTTTCAAACAGGTAGTATTATTTTATCAAATCAATTCATATATTATATATGAAGTTAAAATATTGCTTTTTAATTTTTTCAAGTTTCTTCTGTAATCTCTTTCTGGCGCTGCTGGTTCTGCCATTTATTTACTGGTTTGAAAATGGCAAGCGTATTGCTGAAACGTCACAAGGAAAAACAATGTTTTTATATATTTAATTAATATATAATAAACAAAATTCAGGCTGAAAATTGGTTCATAATCATTGGAGTTGAAAACAACCCCATAATATCCATATTCATAAACCCATAATATCAATATTTATAGTATTTACAGATGTTTGTTCAAGAATTCAAATCAATATATACCAACGAACTCGACAGTTTTTTATAGGTTTATAGTGATTATGCAATTTATTAAGAATTATGAGAATTGTTAACTAATATTTCCTTAGTGAGACAAAAGAATTAAAAAAATAAATATTATTCGATAATGATTACTGTTCTATAAGCGTGTACTTGATATCTGAAGAACAATCCAAGACAAATTTTGGGTTGATAATCGATATTTCTAGTCTTGTAACCGAAACGACAAGAGAAAAACAAAAGATTCTAAATCAGAACCCAATTCTAATGCAACAAAGTTGATCCAGAAAGAGGAATTGAACTGCATTTGGAATTAAACAACCAGATTTTGCAACTTCATTTACTCTGAGAAGTAGATCAAATGGACATAAACAGAATTGCAGTTTAGCTAAAATGAAGCAATCAAGCAATAAGTTCTGATTCGAAGATAGACAAACAAATTTAATGCCCAAGTAACCCATAATTATGGTCAACAACATCGTACTAGTCAAAAATGAAGATAAGATATAAGTGGTGTGCATTAAAGGACTGACCGGGTCTTAGGATTATGAAACGACCTAATTGATTAACGAAATCGCCTAAGTTAAGTTCAATCAGATATCTGCTTTTTGTGCCCAGCATTCATAATATTTCTGCCCCTAATCATTACAACTAAAAATCTACAAAAGATATTGATCCACTTAAATATATGCAAATAAATTCTCTTTTATTTAACAGAAAATTAAATTGGAAATTTCTTGAATATGATATTTTTCCAATAAAAAAAAAAAGAAGTAATAGATTTTTAGATTATTTGTATGGTGCTCTATTTTTTTTTCTGCAACTAATGTAAATCTAGGACAGTTAGATAACTTTTAAAACAAAAATATATATATATATGTATATATACTTCAGGAAAAAACGAAATATACATTTGTATAGTTCAGAGTGTTAGAAAGAAGATGAGTAACAAAATAAAGGAAAACGGCGTAAAAGGAAAACTCGTAATGCGGAAAGGGAAGCAATAATCCAGACAAGTAACGCCTCGCTACTGAAAATCACCAGTCAGTATAACTTCTTCCCAGGTTCAGTAGTGTACAGTGGAAAAACAACATAATACATTTCTTTTAGTTATTGTGTAGAGAATCTATTTTTATCTTTTTCCATTTTAGTGTGAAAAAGAAATAAACATTTTTATGTATATACAGGTTCCGTCTGTATATATATTTTCATTTATTAAATCATATTTAAATGTATTTTTTATCCATTCCAGCGGAGTAATGGAAAAATGTAAAATAATAGAAAAATAATCTCACTCCTTTTACTCCTAGTAACAGGAAGTATTAAAATCGTGTTATATTTTAAACATTGAGTTTTCAGCGGAAATATTTTTGAGGTCACCTGAGTACGAAAAAATGTTTCAGTTATGGTCTGTGTGTGTGTGTGTGTGTATGTGTGAACAAAAAAAATTAATAAAACGAAAAATCCATGAAGCTCATATATGGTATTCCCGTTTAGGTATACTACAATTGAATCAGACATGAGCGTTTCGGGCAAAATCAATCGACCAAAAGAAATGCGTCTTTATTGAATGGCTTTTACTCAGTTTTTTGCCAACGTTATTCTTTAATCTTTGTATAATATCTATAAACCTAAATACCTAAATTGATTTTTAGGGAGGTTCTAGGATAGAGGCAGTTAACATTTAGCTTTCCTTTAAAGTCAAATTCTGACATATAGATTCCAGATCCATTCCAGTTTCCTCGCCTATAGAGATGGATAAAATGGGAAAGATAGAAAAAAAAAACAGGGTAAAGGAATTTGTGTATCTCCTCCAATCCACCGTCGAATATCAAAAGACACCATACTGCAAGGGAGAAAATAGAGTCGTATTATTATTAATTTAAGACGCGTCAACATTTCTGGTCATTTGGTGCCCGGAGCCTTCTCAGTACATTGCCAGCCTTCGAACAGTGTTCTCTCGTTACATACAACACTGTCCATCACCGGAGGCTCCTAGGAAAAAAAATCTAAGGGTAGCACTGGACTCAAACCCGGGACCTCCGCGAGAGTGGGTGTCCAACGTGCTAACCATTTCCCTCTTATAAGAAAGTTGTGATGTTTCCACAGTCCAGGGAACCCAATAAATAACTCCCTTGATATGAAATTTGTGCATCCATCAAAGGGAATCAGCATCCCTCTTCCATCAAGAAAGAAACATTAGGCCATATTTATAGTTGCAAAATATAATTGAAACAACAAATTATAAATTACAATTTCATTAGTTGAGATAAGTTACAAATAACAACTACAAAATGTAATTGTAATTGCTTTTGCAGTTTTACCAGTATTAGACTTCAGTATAATGTATGGTAGTGCCACCTATATAATATTAATATAAGTTATAAGTGTTGTTCACATTCCAAGTTTAAAAAAAATCAGGTAACCAGAGGGACGACATTACATAATACGCTTATAGGTTTTTTTTTTTAATTCTATTGAAAACGTCTGTAACGATTCGCTTTAAACTTGGCATGCTGAATACATAGAGATATTAACCTAATCAACTTTATTTGAAAATATTTTTCCAAAAAAATACATTTTAGGTTGTTTTGTGGAATTTGTAAGTAACTAGTGTTATGAAGATTATATTAGATTTCCTTTAGGGGATAGTTCACTGCAACCTGAAAGATCTAGGCCCCGCAGGATTCTCAGTGCACTGCCGCCTTCTGAGCAGTGTTCTCTCGTTTGCTTATCACCGGTCAGATAGTAAGCTATAGTGGCTTCTATTTAAAAGAAAAGAAAATCTAAGGGCAGCACAGGTGGACTTGAATCCGGGTACTCTTCCGCGTAAGAGTTCTATCTTTGAAAGGGGTTAAACTCATCTCGTAGGGGGCAGATAACAAGTTGATCAGGTATACACTCTCTAACCCTTGGGATTACCACCGGTAATTGTATGACTAAGCAGTGAATTCCTTTTTTACCTGCTCCCCCCCCCCATGACATGATTAAGGGAAATTTTCAAAATTTCTAGATCATTCGTATCGCGGTTGGAACCAAAATTGCCGAAAAATAGTTTTTTTTTGAGAACGAACTCTATGTTCAATTTAGTAAAAGTGCAATTGGACAAGATAGTGCTAGTGTTAGTAGGCTGGATACTCAAGTATCCTCTAAACACTCTAGTTAGGGAAACGGGATTATGCCCATAATACCATAGCAAAAATTCTAGATATTTTTAGGAATTTAATTTTAAATTGGCTGATTGAGAACAGCGAAAAGATTGGAGGTTGGGACAAACACAATAGTAGAGGTGGGTGATAGCTCATTTGTGCGCAGAAAGTTTAACAGAAGTAAAGTAACAAAGACCCGTTGGATAGTTGGTGGTATAGATAGGTCAACCAAAAAGTGTTTATTATCTGTAGTGGATAAAAGAGATGCCACAACTTTACGGCGGGTATGGTCCGAAAACATTAAACGGAGAACTAGCGTGATCACAGATAGCTGGCGAGGCTACCAAAGTTTAGATTGGTGAGGGTTTCACCACTTTAAGGTAAACTACTCTTTAAATTTTGTGAGCGCGCGAGATAAAATGGTTCATACCCAAAGTATAGAATCCTACTGGTCGAAAATAAAAAATGACATGAGGAGACGAATTGGCCGCATGTGTACACTGTAAGTTCGAAACATTCTCAGTAGAGTACATTTGGAGGAATAGGTTTTCGGCAAATGAAGAGTTGTTTAACGATTTTGTGGATGCCCAGAAGTATTTTTATAAGTAGTTATTAGTAGTTTATTCCTTTATTAGTTAGTATACGATAGGTTTAGTTTATTTCTTGTATTTAGTTTATTTAACAAGGGTCTTTAGGCCGCCAATCTCAATTTATTGTGAATATTTCTTATATAACATGTATTCCAATTTAATGTTTTTAGTGTTCATTGGGTTCTGCCCACACAACCAGAGTCTGAAATCCAAATGACTGTTTGTAATTTTTTCTGTGATTTCACAACATATTAATATTCATAATAATTTTGATCTGTTAGGAAGTAAAATATTGGAAAATACTATCTTATAGTTTCCTTCTTGTGATTTAGAAAGTACAAAATGTTCCTTAAACGTTGTGATAGGGGGCGAACCTTCGAACCTTCATAATAGATGCCTGCTAGTACAGCTACTAGCAAACCCTTAAAAAGAAATGGCCACCCTTATTTTTATTACCCTATTTAATCTTTTTTACCAGTCCCCTATGAGATGAGTTTAATCCTTTGAAAGTAATAAAAATTAAGAAATAATAAAATTTAAAAAAGTTCGGTGTGAATAGAATCACACGATTTTCACCTACTTGGACCCCTCTGTCGCAGCTGCGGCAGAGAGTCTGAAACACTAACGCACGGCCTTGGTAATTGTCCTGACAACATGCTTCTTGTGACTAGACGCTACCATAGGATAAAGCACGCCTTGATGGAAATTATGGGAAAAAAAGGTTATGTGATTCTCGAATAGGTATACGCTGTAGATACAGATGGATCTACAAGATACGTTGATATTATAGTATTTGACAATGCCAGCAGTGTAGCGTATATTTTGGATCCGATTATCCGTTTTGAGAATAAGGATCCGAAACAGACCGAGAAGATGGTTGAGGGGAAAAGGGCCATTTATGGAAAATTATTCCCTTTTATGTAATGAGAAGTTTAAGGATCAGTTTGAAATAAAATAGTATATGGTAAGGGGTCAGGGAATACAAAGTGCATGGCTTGTGGTTTGGTGCAGAAGTGTGTTGCCTAGGATAACCTTGGAGTTTTTCGACAAGATAAATACTAGCCTTAACGACATAACTCCTTTGGTGGAGAATATTTTAGTTGACTCCCTGGGCATTATTTCCCAGCAAATTTGTAGATAAACTTAATGTACATATTTAGACTTGGCTGCACTTTATGTCATCTATAGATATTAGGTTTTTTCTAATTAGACATTGGACATTAGGATATCCTTATATTTTAATTTTTTATGGCTAGATATTGTCGCTTTATTGCTATGTCTACGGATTGATGATACGCTGTGTGTTGCAGCACCTCAATTTAATTGAGCAGCCCCACTTGATTTTGGTTAAGTGCTCTCTCTCTCTCTAACATAATTTAATGGACAGGTTTTTTCTATTAAAATAAAATAGACGTTTAGTTGGGCTTGTCAAAAACAAAAAAAAAAAAGCTGTAGACTTGTGTACATGTATACCTGGAGTATAAATTGTTTAGCAGCGACCTCTCCGAACAGTAAAGTTGTGTAGCGGCAGTTTAAATTTTACTGAAAGGTACCCATTACAATCAGTTTTACAAATATAAGTATTACGTTTTTATCTGAGTAATTAAAATTACAAGTTTAAAGAAAATGGTTTTAGCCGTTATCGAGAAATTTTTCTTGAAGTGGTATACTGGGAACGTTACTGGCTCCTGCTAGAACTACCATAGAATATCGTTGGAGTCTACAAAAAAAGTTTATTGAAAGGGTAGGTTAAACAATATGAGATAAATCCAATTCTACTCAAGCTTTATTGTTGTTCAACTTATAAAAATGAAATTGTATATTTTTAATGTCCCGTACTATGAATTATTCAAACAATAATAATGTCAAAGTTCAACACTTTATGAAGATCCTTCCTATACAATATTTTTTCTTTCTTATTTTCCTATTTCGTGGGAAAATTAAATTAATAAAAAGTTTTACAAAAATACACAGAAATGTTCAACACAAACACACACACACACACACACACACACAAAATTCATTTTAGAAAACAAGCCAATAAGAATGGATCCTAAAAATTTGGAAATAAAATAGTATATGGTAATATTTATTCAAATATTTATATAAATTCAACTTAAGTTATTAAAAAAATAAAAAAACAAAAATCCAGACAGACTTTTTTAAAATTTTAAACAGAAGTGATTTATATCACTAGCGGTTCCAGTTTTATAGTTGAAGAGAAACGTAAAGCACGATTACCAGCACGGTTCAGTTTTCCACAGTTGAGAGAGAGAATATATTAAAACTTTTAATAAAAAAGTGACACAGGTTAACTCTAAACAATTTACAAACACTTAGAAAAAGCAACCAGAGTAAAAGAAAGAAAATAGTAAATAAAGTTTCTAATCAATTCTTTATAAACAACAACAGCTACTGCAAAGGATTTAATGAAAATTGTTTGGTCATTTAAAAGATGATCACAGGTTGATTTAATATATAGCATTTATAAACAAAGTTAGGTCTAGCTACTTAATTGTTTACATTGTATCTGTAACCTATATTTGAAAAAATGAAATCTTGGTGTTTCCCAGTTTGTAGACCTTTTTAGATAAGAGATATTTTCATTTTTAGCAAACTTCATTTTATTGTGAAGCCGATCGATCGGTTTTCATATCTGCAGGAAACCCTAAAAGAAGGGTTGTATAATAGAAGCCGGTCGTTGACCACAATATGAAGCATCCTATCATGCTTGAAATGTCTCAGGTTTCCATGAGCACTGCTATCCAGTGACGAGCAATGTGATTACTGGGAAAAGTAGAAAAGTAATATGGAAGGATAAATTGAGTTGAAAGAATGATTTTATTTGACTAATCTGTCAAGTTCATTTTTTTTTTTTAACTACAGTCAGTTGCAGTAGAATTTGTTTTAAATTTTATTTGCAATGTTTTTTTGGACAACAAATGCATGAGATAGATAGCTTAAGATAAGTAACAGAAATAGAGAAAACTAAAATACAATTAAAAAAAAAAAAAACAGGGGAAAAAATAAATAAAAAATAACGAAAAAAATATTGCGGGCTGTGACGTAATTTCAGCCTTCGAGAGGAATTCGTAGAAAGTGTTGTCCGGAGGACAAGCTGCGGACGGATCAATTTTTTGTAATGATGAAAAATTCTAAAATGAAATTTAATATCGGGATTTGGCATAGCCGAGGACAAAGAGGATTTTTAGAACAGAATGCAAAGAGAATTTTTAGTCTGAATGCAGAGGTTGCTGACTTAAAAAAAAAAACGAGCACCGACGGGTTGTGCGAAGCAATTAACAATAGTAATCTTAATAAACATCTTAACTATTGAACCTAATAAAAAAAAATTGTAGTATTACCAGTAATTATGCGGGAAATACTAGGCACGAGGAAAAATTACACATTGTCTCATGAAAGCTACAATCCGCGTCGGTAGGACGATGCGGTGAAATCAAAAGTAGTGTTGTACGGTTCTCAATAATTCCTATAAACGTGATCGCACGGTGAATGTGTTTAGTGAAGATTCAAAGTAACTATACGATCACAATATTTCATCTTTCCGCTTCTGCTGCATTAAAATTGTGAAGATTTCGTTTCTCCTGATACCAATTTAAAATGTTATTTGTTTGGAAGATTTCTTGTCTCTTTACTTTCTCTCATTTCTATTTAAGCGAACTATTGCAATTGTGTCATAGTTTCGAAATTGAGTTTTCATTGGAAATATAAGTTTTATAGAACCTCTGAGCTGAAAAAACAGTTATTAGTGAATAATCAGGAATTCTGGGTTCATGTGTGATAGCCCAAACATTCACGGCATCATATAACGGCCATGTAGGTGAAGGATGTGGCAATTTCTTGAGTTCAACCAAGCAAATTCTAACTCGCCACACATACATTCACACAGTTAAAATGTCAATATTTGGAAGACCAAGTGATGGCATTTTGTTCATTAAAGGAAGATATTGCATATAAAGTTGAACGTAATGGATAAAATAGCTAGCTGGATATTAGTTGTTTAAAAATTAAAATACTCTACTTGGATGATAATGGATGCGTCTTTTGAGCCGTATTATTTAAGACCTATTGGGAACTATTGACTATACAATGAATAATATATAGAAATTATTATCAAATGAGATAATGTGTACTATTCTGCGTGATTTTAAAACCTTGGATTTCAACATTTTGGAAGAACATACTTTCTAGATGATAATTTTACAATATTGTTAAGCTGTTAATTATAGAATTAAATGTAGTGGAGAATTAAAAAGGACAGAGATATGCATTAGTGAGATAGAGATATGCGGGGGAACAAGATCCGCTATGCCGGCTTATTTTACTTTTATGTCTTCAAATGGAAGTAGTGTAATAGATTTAGTGCTAGTGAATTATGGAGAACTTGAATTTATGTGGAGGTTATTAATTTCGATGATTTCACTGATCTCGGAATAATAATATTGATATCTTGTTAAAATGTATCAGCAGAGATAAAGATACATTATAAGCAGACTCAATACATTATAAGCTGCGATATATAAAGGGAGCAGAATATTTGCGCAGTTCTCTTAAAATATTATAGTAGCTCTGAAAGCTCTTGTGCCTGAAATACTACACCAAACGTGCTCATTTCTTGGGGGTGAAGACACGTTGGGCTTAAACAATGTTGTCCCAGCAAAGTATGAAAAAGTGAGGAGCCTACCACCTACAGTTAGTAGCAGGAAAAAATGATTTTTTTAAGGCTTCTGGAACTTTCTCAGTGCATTGCCGGGTTGCGGACAGTGTTTTCTAGTTACAGACGAAACTATCCATCATCGGATTGTGAGCTTTAGAGGCTTCTAGGAAGAGAAAATCTAACGGTAGAACTGCGCTGGGCTCTAATCCATGACCTTCGCGGAGTGAAGATCGCCACCACTCAGATAATCCCTTTCCCTATTATTATTTTGATTGGCCTCAGGTGTTTTTCGGCTATTAAACTGTGGCCAGTCTGTATTGATATCACAGTGGACAAAGTAAATAGGGTGACAACACTGTAGAACCATACCTCTCGGACCTGGTATTATTATTATTATTATTAGCTCCATTAAAAGTGGTCAGAAGCGCATTATTATTATTATTATTTATTATTTTTAAATCTCAGTAATATACTGGATATGATGTAATCTATTATTATATTATTATTTTATTATTATTATTATTATTATTATTATTATTGAAATGGAAGACGCAGTATCCACGTTAAAGCGTAGGAAGGCCCCAGGACCAGATGGTATACCGAACGAGGTTCTCCAAAGAATACCTGATCAAAAGCCAGGATTGTTGCTGAGGATGTACAACGCCTGCCTGAAAGCCGGTGTTTTTAGCAATAGATGGAAAGTGGCACGCTTAGTCCTTATTAGTAAGGGAAAAGGGGTTTTGCTTCCGTCATCTTTTCGCCCCCTTTGCATGCTTGACACAGTCGGCAAGCTATATGAAAAACTTCTCCGGAAGAGAGTGATGGACGGAGTTAGGGCTGCAGGTGATCTGTCGACTAGGCAGTTCGGGTTTAGGACCGGACGGTCTGTGATAAACGCCGTGGAAGAAGTCGTGAAAGCAGTAGCAAGGGCGGAAGAGCAAGGTCAACATACAAAAAGGATTGTTCTTTTGGTCATCCTAGATGTTAAGAATGCGTTTAACTCCTTGAGGTGGTCGGACGCGCTGCAGGCGTTGGAGGCGGATTTTCAGATTCCACACTATTTGTTGAGAGTAATTAGTGACTACTTCAACAATAGAGTGCTCAGTTATTGCACGGAGGAGGGGCTAAGGACTCGACCGATTTCAGCTGGAGTGGCGCAAGGATCAATATTAGGCCCAGATCTGTGGAATGTGACCTATGATAGCCTTCTGCGGCTGGAATTGCCGGAAGAAGCAATATTGATTGGCTATGCTGATGACGTAGCGGCGCTTATTGCTGCGCGGGACGTAAATAAGGCGCAGTTGAAGCTTAACCAAGTGATGCGTAAGGTCAACCAGTGGATGACCGCACATGGACTAATGTTGGCCCTCTCTAAAACAGAGGTCGTCATGCTAACTAAAAAACGAATAGATCGGCATATCCCGTGGAACGTTGGCGAAGAAACGGTTGTTTCGGTGGAAGCCGTGAAGTACTTGGGCATGACAATTGATTCGAAGTTGAGCTTCGGGAGACATTTGCATGCTGTGGCGGATAAGGCTGGAAAGAGTGTCGCCAGACTTAGTAGGCTTATGAGCAACATAGGAGGTCCCAGAGCTAGTACGCGCAGGGTGCTTATGAGTGTTACTCACTCAGTCCTGTTGTACGGAGCTGAAGTGTGGTCAGAGGCAATCAGAAAGGAAGTTTACAAGAAGAGACTGGCACGGGTCCATAGGCTGGGAGCCCTACGGATAGCCTCGGCATATCGGACTGTCTCGGAGCGCAGTTTTGGTTATAGCGGGAGTTATCCCGATTGCACTCCTGGCTGACCAAAGAAGGCGCGAGGAGGATAAAGCAGCGGTCTCCAGGGAGGAGCGTGCATATACCTTGTTGGATTGGCAGACTTCTTGGGAAGAGGATGTAAGAGGTAGATGGACTGCTAGCCTTATTACAGATGTCGGTACATGGGTAGAGAGGTCCTTTGGCGAAGTGGCTACTACGTTACTCAATTCCTCAGTGGACACGGCTATTTTGGTGAATATTTAAGGGTGATGGGGAAGAGGACCAGTGGTGAGTGCGGCTATTGACCGGGAGTGCGAAACGATGCACACCACACCTTCTTTGTGTGTGAGAGGTGGGGTCGTCTCAGGAGAGACCTGGAGCAAAACGTCGGGCATATTACCCCGGCTGGGATAATATCGACTATGCTCACTAATAGGTGGCAGTGGGCATGTGTGGCGCGCTTCACTAGGGAGGTGCTGATTGCCAAGCAAAGAGAACTGCTTGAGTTTGGCGGGAGGATCCCCTGATTAGGGACAGAATAGGGGCCTAGCCTGATGTAGTGCTGCATAAGCGAATCCAGGCTAGGTCTGGTGCCAGGGGGAGGTGTTTTAGCCGGTAGGCTGCCTTGGCGGGAGTCCGGCACATATGTGCGTCAAAAGCATTTCACCTCCCTCATAAAAAAAAAAAAAAAAAAAAAATATTATTATTATTATTTGATTTTAATGAAACACATACCCAATCAGAAAAATACACCACATACTCTTCAATAACATTATAAGTGGAAATATATATATGTATTATCATGTAGACCATTATTACTTTTACATAAATATAATGTAAATAATAAATTTATATAATAATATACTTATGTACGTAACAATAAATTTATATGAATTTTGAAATCATATACTAAAATTTTATATAAATATAAATAAATATCCTCCTCATCCTTGAGTTGGCTACTGCACCCTGGGCACAATTGTTCCATTATCTTATTTAACTTGGTCTCGAAACTAAGTCTATTTAATGACTAGGATTAATCTCGTAACTAATGAAGCGATTACACTATTAGAATTAATTGCTTACACAAGCTTCTTTCTTATTAATAGTTTTAATTTTAGTTTTCGCATTTTGTTTTTATTGTTTATATTTAAAAAAAAAATTACATTTATAACTATTTACTTAATACTGGCATTGCCTCCTCAAGTGATGTGATATATTTAGAAGAAATAAATCTAGGGGTTTATCCTGCTCACAGATTTTCTCTTACAGCAACGACTGCAATTCTAATGGGCACAATTGTTTTAAAAAAAAAAAATTTTGGTATTTTATCCGTCGTAGCATGCTATTCATTTTGTTCGTGAACGGTTTCGGGTTTTCATCCATTGTCAGAGCAAATTCACCCAAGTTCGTGTAGAGTTTTCACTTCAACGTAATGTTTCTGCTAAACACACACACAGTCGTTGGTTATACATATGTGGGAACGTTATAAGGTTATGTTCTCTAAGGTTATGAACTCTCTACAAGAACTTGGTGATTTTGCTCTGGACGATGGATGGAAAATCTGAAACTGGTCGGGAACAAAATCAATATGCATGCTACGACGGATAAAATACTAGATTTTATCCCAGCATTGCGGACCCATCCACATATTCAAACAAAACAAAAAAATAATGTTTATTTGAAATAAATAATTGATAAAATTTCAAATAAAAATGTCAAATCGTTTAGCATGCCAAGGTCAAGAAATCTTGAGAGCCGACTACCAGAATATAAATATATATATATATATATACGTACATAAATATATAACACCGAAAATCATTTGGTAATGTCGCACATTCGTTTAGGCGATTATTTTTGCATGAATTGCAGCATGCATATAATGTAGATAAGACTATATCTGACAGAACCGTATGAACTTTAGTATTAAAAAGTCACTTTAAAGAAGAGCTTCTCTCTTTCTTCACTCAAAAATTGTTGCAGTTCCCCAAAGAGGACCCCCTCTCCCTGCAAACTCAATTTTTTTCAGAAAAATCCTTAAAAAAAATACCGCTTTCGAGAAATTGCAAAAAAAACACCGAAAATAAATGTTTTCAGGTCCCTTGAGTACCAAAAAAAAAAAAAGTTATTAAAAAAGCCCTCTGTGTGTGTGTGTGTGTGTGTGATATTGAACTTTCTTTTTTTTAATTTAATTTTTTGCAATTTTCTCAAAAATGGTTCCAAAGTTTTTTTTGTTGTTTTTTTTTAAACTTTGTCTTTATCTTTGCCTATCACATTTATTTGAAATATTTTTCGGAACTAATTTGATTGTAGTGGTATTAGGTGTGTGCTGCGAGTTAGGCATAAATTTAAACATCTGTTACAAACTTACTCAGGTGCTGGGATAAATAGAAGGGCACTCTTTATGGCTGTCTTACAACTTACCTCTCTAGTACTATATTGAGATAAACAATCCCTTCCGCTCTATTTGTAGTAATACAAGTCCTACACCAACTAAACTTTCAGTAAACATTGGAAGTTTAAAAAAAAAAAATTGAGTAATTCTTCTGCTTACCAGCACTAAGAGAAAGTAAACCATTGAACAAAAAAAAACAAACATTCAGTTCAAAATTGCAATGTTTTTGAATGAAAGCTTCATGGCCCGGATCCTCTGATGATGATGATGATACTTATAACGAAATATCACGTTAAAATTTCTTGCAATTTTTCCTTTGTGTTATATTTTTTTACATATCACAAACATTCACTCTTCATCAAATAGATTTCATCCTTAAGAAAAGTTGATTTTAGAAATATCCTGGGGTATCTGAGATTGCCGCTAATTAGATACTATTACAATATATAGAAAATGCGAAGTTGTGAATGGGTCCTCCATCGGATTAAATTAAATATAATATTCTAAAAATAACATAACATGAATTTATTGAAAATTAACTTGTAAAACAATTTTTAAACATGTGTAGAATTAATATGAACAAATTTAGGCTTTTATAATTTCAACAAGTATTCAAGGCTTAATTAAACCTATCTCACTCATACGTTTTGACACATTTTAGAATGTGTAGGTGGAAAATAATTGGAATCTGAAATGTACATATTGTGAAATGCTATTTAAATAGAATTCTAACTTGTAATTGGTACATTTCTGTTATAGTTGAAGAGAAGATATGTTATGAAAGAGAAATTAGGAGAAAATTGTTAAAGGGATGCTGTGTAAAACTTCAGTTTATTATATTTTGCCGGTACATAATATATGTATGTATATAAGTTGGGTGGAAAATTGAAGGGAACACTATATTGTCAACGGCAATGTGTACATGTGCTCATACAGTCTGCTCTGGTCGTGTTTATCTTCACTCAAATATTCCCAGTCTTTTACTCTTCTTCACTTGAACACAAAACATACATAAACACACGCACAGACCATATGTACGTACCCCAATTCAGAATTACACACCCACATATGAGTTACTACACACACATTATCACTACTACTACATCGTCTTTGGCTGTGTTTAATCTGTAACCGATGGGCGACATTGTTCCAGTTGTCCCATACTCCAATGTAAACTTCATAATAACTTCAGACTTTCTCTACTATATTTCTATATTATATGAAATGTTATTCTCAAGATATTGTCACTCTCTCACTCTTCCTTATCTCTCTCACTTTCTCACCCCCTTTTTTTTTATTTCTCACTGTTAAATGAGGAAAATTTATTCAAATTCTATTTTCAATAGTTAATTAATACTATTATTTTTTTCTATAAATTCATCCGTATATCTCTTAATTGGATACAATTATAATGGGGTTGGTTGGAGAGAATTGGTCTGGTTTGATGAAAGTAACAAGACTTGCTTAACACTGGTTAAGACTGTAATATAATAATGAGTTACAATGACTGCCTGGACTTTACAGTAAAGATGGTAGATTAAGGTAGCGTGGAAGGGATAATGACACGTTGTGACTGGTGAACTATCTTCTGAACTAATTTGAACTATATCTCCTCTGTGTCCCGTCGCTGTATTTATATGGTTTCTCCCACTCTAATCCGAAAGAGTGGTCCTGATATTTTGTTTCTCTTTCTCAACTCTCTTTGGTTGCTGTTACACAGTGCACCAGCATTATTCTGGATGTAATTAGCAAGATTCGATTCAACATATGAAAACATTCACACGCCTACTTCTTACTCATGTTAATACAATTATATATAAAATGATAAATTTTGTTTAAACTTGAAATTTCACTTCTTTATCCTAAACATAAATATAGGGCTGGTGTGGGGGGGGGGCGACAAGTACCAACCAATCGATCCAAGCAGGCGTCATAAAGCATAGAACCATCCTCATAAACTTAACGGCACCACAAATTCCGCTTTAAAATCAACTTCTTTTTCTTTTTTTCGAAAAATCTTTGAAATAAGAGTGATTAGATTTCTATCTGTTCAACTGAGCATTCCAAGGTTAAAGAAACTCATTACAACCGTTTACGACAAAGTTCTAAAAAAATACAAAAATCTTATTCTATAAAGACGTATCTACGGTCAACCGATTTTCTTAAAATTTGGTATTGTATCAATGCTTCTAGTGTATATTACTATTATGTAAGTAGGGAGGGATTAGCTCAGTGGTAGCGCGCTGGACTAGCGGCGATCCCGGGTTTGAATCCAACTGCTGCCCTTAGATTTTTTTCTTCCTAGGAGCATCCTACAGCTCACTGTCCAGTGATGGACGGGAGTGTTGTCTGTAACGAGAGAACACTGTCCGGAGACTGGCAGTGCACTGAGAAAGCTCTGAACTTTTGGGTAGCTGTATGGGCCCCAGAAGGGTAATGGCACAGGGCTTGGTCCCTCCCTACAGACACTAAAACAAAGAAAAAAAATTATATAAGTGGTAAAATCATAATACATTGTACTGAAACGGTACTTTACAGAAAGTTCCCCCAGAACCCGCAAAAATTCAATTTTTCCAAGAAAATGTTACAAGTAAAATTGATATGGTATTTATGTGAGTGTAGTTCGAGGAAAACTGCGAAAAACTAATAAAAAAAAAAATATATATATATATATAGTTGCTCTTCCGGTTGATGCGGTTGAGTATCTAATCTTAATATCAAGTTTGAACTTGCTGGGAGTTATCGTTTATGAGATATTCTCTGACACACATGCACACAAAACATATATATATATATATATACTAATGGGACCTCAAAAATATGTATTTCCGGTGAACAGCCAATTTCAAAAATTTGAAATGATCGTATGGTGGGGGAGGGTATAAAATAAAGTAAAAATTTGGTATGAAAAGACTCAAACGACTTTCTCTAATTTCTGTGATACAATTATAAATAAAAAGGACAAATTGCTTTAAACTTCAAATATCCCCATTTGTCCTAATATGAATATAGAGGTGGGGGGGGGATACCAACATAGCAACTCAGTCAGACAGAGCAGTGATTACATTGTATAAGTTTGGGTCATTTTGAATGGTATTTAAAGTGTCAGTACAAAGATTTTTGCGAGCTTCTTTTTTTATTCAAACATGATAATTTTAGGCACCATTTTGGCACACACTTTTTTTCATGTTAAAATTGTTATGTAAAATTTGCCGTACGCATTCTTTGTCAATTCCTACAGTTTCAGCAATCGCACGAATACTTAACCGACGGTCACATCGAATCAGATTACCGATTGTTTCGATATTGTCATCCTTTTTTTTTTGACGTGGAAGGGCGATCCGGGCGTGAATCATCTTCAATGTCTTCTCGGCCATCTTGAAAACGCCTAAACTATTCAAAAACACGTGCACGCGATGAACATTCATGGCCATACACTTCTTTGAATAAATTATAAGTTTCAATCGTGGTTTTTTCAAGTTTCACGTGAAATTTCATAACAATTCGTTGCTGTATTGTAACATTTACCATTTTTCCGGCGAACGAAGGCTACGGCTATACGGATTTGTTTACAGAAGCGAGACGTACTGCATTCGAAAGAGAAGGTTTCACGCTAAACAGCTGTCGGTCGCTAGCTTTTGACGCATGCGTACTTCTTCTGTAGCAGCATCAGTCTTGTTATTTAATAGCCGCACCTCTTAGTAGGGAAGAAAGCGCGAATAAGATTGAACGACCCCGCATATAAATTTAACATTTAACGCCATATATATTCCTCAGAAAGCCGGCCTAAATAACACATCAGTAACCCAATTATAGGAGAATTAAACAGGCAGGTTTTTGGCAGGGTAAACGATATGGTCATTCTACCATTTATCGTGAGATGCTTTTAAGGATTCCCATTACAGGTTTCCCTTCTGATAGGAATTTGAAGACTTTTGTCTTTGGTCAGTCTATAGCGAGTTTATGGGTAATTCTAGGCGAAGATTGTTACCCTGGGTACCTGTCTGGTGTCGATCCTGAGGAATTATTACGTGATACAGAGACGGTTCCAGATGGTATGAGTAGCTAGGTCTGCGGGCTACCGTCTATTTTGAGCACGGCGAGAATCATTTGGTAGCCGTCCTCTTGCGATTTGAGAGACGCACGTTTTAGGCGGAGGTTTATGCAATTCTTTGCTGTATTTGGAAAGATGAAGAAGGTAGGCGTGCGCTAACACTAATTTAAAAGAGTTTGTTATCTGAACCTGGCACAGCGCAGCACCTGCGTTGATGCAGGCTGCCTTAATTCATAGTGTCTTCACTTCCGATTAGGGTTGCCGATGTCTCTACAAAGACAGGAAGATCTTTCTTCGATTAATGGATGTGCCTTCTGCGTTGGGCTTCCAGGTCATATGGGAATTTTTGGGAATGAGGAGGTGGATAGGTTTGCCAAATTAGGTGCCTCTCTCCCTTTCATTGGTCCAGAGCCTGCTGTTGGTGTGTCTTCTGGCACATGTTTGTCGGGCTTTCAGACGTGGATGACCTCACAGCACTCATCCTTATGGATGAGTTCAGTGGGTTGTCGGCAGTCTAAAATGCTCATTGGGGGCCCGGACGGAGCTTTGAGTAGCGGGGTCCGATGTCTTTCACGGACCTCCCTCAGACATCTGGTTGGATTCCTCACTGGGCATTGTGGTTTAAGGAGACATCTCTATATAATGGGACTCGTGCCTGACCCCTTTTGTAGAGTTTGTGAGACTGAGGAGGAAACACCCATGCATCTGATGACGAATTGTTTGGGTTGTGAGGAGATTAGGTTTAGGACCTTCGGCCGGAGTAGGATATCGGTAGAGGATCTTAAGCTGTGTCCTTTTAAGGTTTTGGTCCGATTTGTTCGGTCTGTGGTGAAACTTAGATGGTTAAAACCTGGCCTGGATTTTCGTTCTAGTCCCAGTGGTTGGTATTCTTTAGGGGTAGCTATATGGGCCCTGGGAGGCTTTGGATAGCGTAGGGTTTACTTCCCTCCCCTTTTGTGAATAATAATAATAATAATAACCCAATTATAGTGCAACAAAAATTAGATTAAATTATTACATTGTTATTCCCTGTCATTTTTTTATCAACTAATAACAGATTATTTAAATATATATTATTATACTCTTTTCTATTAATTTAAAACAGTTATGTACGTATTTATTTTATCGTAGTTAAATAAAAAATAAAGGTCATTTGTCTTCTTTTGATGTTTAAAAAGGGGGTAAGGACTTTGAACTTTAAATTAAGTACTATCCTTTGATATAAAAGACAATTGGCAAAAACCTATTACACTTACAAATTATTTTCTAAATTTTTCACTTTGCTGATGGAAAACTTTGTGAAAACTCGAAAAAGTCTTTCGGTTGCTGTTAAGCTTTGCGTTAGACTATTGTTTGCACATAATTATATATAGATAATATATATATTTTATTTTTAATAATAAAAATATAACTACAAACTTTTGTTAACAAACACAAATTGAGTTAATTATATGCTTAATAACATTGTAATTATTCCTTTGTATAGAATATATATTGATTAACTTCTTTGATCAAAGTTTATAGAAGTTATTCTTGTAGTTTGTAAGGATTAGTTTGTAAATCTGATTAAAGCGTTTGGATTAGAGAGTTAGGTAGAGTTAGAAGTGGGGGGTTCAATGTCCACCAGGGCATTTTAGCAGTACAAACTTGGCAGAGAATTGGGCAAGCAACCACCCTTGTTAGCAGATCTGCTTAACATATAACTACAGTTCCTATCTACATGGAACTTATTAGATATGACATACACATAATGTTGCTAGGTTTTGATATGATGATCATATACATGAAACTACGTGAAGTGGGTATACTATTGTGTTGTGTAGCAAAGTCTTATCAATATGTTGAACACGGACAAACTTTTCCACATTCTATATCATAATATAACCTAATTTTGTAAATACTAATCTAAAATAAATTGACAACATTCCAAATATTTTATTATTTAATCAATTCTAATTAATATTAAGGAATGTATGTTTGATGAAATTTAATTAGAAATGGTTTATAATTATTATGTTATTAGTAGTTAGGAATAAATTTATTTGCCAAAGAGTTCATGGTTAATCTAATTATTGTTATATAATAAATAATAGTTTTATGTGATCTTTTTCTAGTCAACTTTATTAAATTCCTATCAACTTAACTAGAAAAAAACAGGTAAGCGACAACTGCAACACAATACCAATAATATATCATCAAAATAACTGTGAAATCTGTGAATTGAAAAAAAACGCTAAGAAATCAAGAAAAACATTACAAATCTGCGTCATTTAATTGCCAATGTTTGGGGGGGGGGGCATGTACTTCTAAGGCCATTAGCGCCCTTCAATTGCCAATATTTCATACATTTTGGAGTTGCTCTTCTTATTAATCTTTTTAAAATTTTGTTTGATAAAGAAAGGTTTTGATTAATCTTATTTTGAAGATTTGAATTTATATCCTCCTATAGAACGAGTCATGGAAAGTCAATATTTGAGGATTGCCTACGATGCCGCACCTTGCAGTTAGTAATCCGTATGCAGTAAATAAATTAGTTCATTTCGTTGATCATAGATATTTTCCGTGATAGCCTGCTTCTTTTTGTGGTCATCAACGGTTTCGGGCGTTCGCCCATCATCAGGATGCGTTTGTCAAACAGTGTGATAACATAGATTTGCTCAGAGCAAATTTAGTTTATACATAGTTTGTACACTCTATGTTATCGCACTGTTTGACAAACGCATTCTGATAATGGGCGAACGACCGATACCGGTGGATGACCACAAAAAGAAGCAGGCTATCACGGAAAATATCTCTGATGCTTTCCAGCACTACGGAACGAACCACAACAACTAGTTCATTTCGAATGCGAAATAATTTCCTGCTATTGAAACCCTCCTCTTACCGGCACATATCTTGTATTTTCTTATGAAAAAGTCAAGACAAATCGTGTTTCATCTCTATAATAGATTATCATTCAATTATTTCAAGTCCAAAAAGTGTTTTTACGCAAACTGGATTTGATTTATTCTACGAGCGATGGTCATAGCAGGTTTCCTATGTACAAAAGCTAAGTTCAAAGCTACTTCTTAATTTCATGTTAGATATATGCTATATTACAAATTTTCTCAAATAATTTTTTAGCACGTTTCTAGCAATAACCAATCTTAAGGTCATCACTTCATAAGATTCTATCGTTTCTTTAAGGCCATTTAATTGAAAGTAGACAACTTAGGCCAAATCGGGCATATTATGTTCCCCAATTTCATCACACATCATCTCCATATCATTTTTAGAGGTCATAACTGAGGCAATAGATTCGGCATCAGATACCCACCCACGCCACACTTGAGTTATCACCTGCAAGTATTGTTACGCTCAAAAACCTTATGAAATTGAGTTTCATCCTTTTTAAAATGACAGTAATGACGGGGAATCAAGTTGCCTTTTGCCTTTCAAAGAAGGTAAATTTCTTGCAATGCTCTCCCAGTAGAAGATATGTTTTCCAGTTAGCAACATTTTTGTCTCTCAGCAAATACTGGCAAAATGTTCAAGAAAAATAAGTGGCTACAAGGCATACTTCTTTTCAGCCTGTCCCATAATTCCCTTCGCCCTAGCACTTAGCGTAACCAACTAATGTTTCTACGAAAATTCCAGTTCATTATGAAATTGGTATTGTAAAAGAAATAATTAGTTTTGTGAATTTTCTTCGCAACAGTGCTAACAACTCCATTTTGTTAACGTCTACCATTCAAAACCGTCATGGATACCATGTACTGCACAACTAACTGCATTTATCACGTTCACCTGTCTAAAGTAGTCGTATTGGCTGCGAGATTAAAAACTTCCAAGCTCTATCCATACCAGCTGGAACTAGCGCGAAATTCTGGAGCTTGAGTTAGTCTTCAACCAACAAGCAAAAGTCTTCTACAGGCCTTTAAAGGGCCTACAATCAACTTTCAAGGAAGTAATGACAGTCTTCAATCTACCCCCAAAGAGTCTATCAAGAAGCATTATACAAACAACAGATCTAAACACTCGTTAAAAGCAAGACTTCCATAACCAGCTAAACCATTTTCCAAGAATTCACCCCACTTCAACATTACCTCTAACCGTTCCATTGCCGCCCGTTGGTCGGCTGCGCTCAGTCTTTAACTTTACTCATTCTCTCATGATTAAATACAAAAATGAAATAGTAAATAAAGTGCGATATAACTAATGCCAATATTTTCTGCAATAAATTACGGTTATACTTGAATCTTACACAGCCTCCATTAAGACCGCTGTACTTCTGTATGTGATAACCTTGATCGGGAGAGACATGCAGTACAGCTAAAATAATTTCAGCCTCAAGTCTCACCACTTTTAAGTACAGTTATCTTATTGAAAAATATTCGTACACTGAAATTTAATCTCTATATTTCCAAACAATTCATCCAGAAATCTACCTTCCTTAATCAGAAGACAGACATGTTGATGACATGAAGACATTCAAGCCCAGTTAGCTGGAGCGTTTGTAAAGCTTGACCAATTCTCTACCTAAGGGTAAAGTATATATCCATCCAACTGTAACTGAATATAAACCAATATGTCAGTGGTAATGATGCCATCAAAGGCTCTTTCACCATCAAAGAATCAGCCTACACACAACACACCACCATTCAGCCCCCACCTTTATCATTTAGCTGCCTTTATCTAGTCCAACCAACAAGGTAGTGAAGTATGCCTTTTTTTAATTTAGTTGGCTTAATTAAGTGAATGAATGAAAAAGTGCTGGAATATTATATATACTCGTATTTTTATTAAATAACGAAAAATATTCTCAAATTATCTCCTCAAAAATTAAAATCAGCAATCTAACTAATTATTCAATTAAATTATTCTGTTGAAGATTTGTGACAATAAAAGTTCTTAATTCGCGATAATTTAAATTTTTTACACCTCACCCGAGGAGTTTTGATTAAGGTGGTAATCCTTAGGTGGAGTCCTGACATTAGTGTTTTTACATTACTTGTTTTTTGTAACTTAAGTGTTACATGGTGTAGGTTAGGTATGACATAATGATTTTGTACTACAAACAAATACTCGATTGATGATGATGATAATGATGACTTCTTTAGGTCGAAACGTCTTGAAAAGGAATAAAACTTTTTAAGTATTGAGAAGTTTTACTGTTTACAAATCCCCAACAAAATAATTCAACATCCACATTACAGAATTAAACAAAAAAATAGCATAATCAATTCAAATTTATCTCAAATAACCAAAAAATAAATTAATAAGTTAAAAATCGGTTAAACACACCCCAAAATTATTCAGGAACTTTTTTAGTAATAATTTTTAAATTCTTATTGCTGACCATTAAAGAGTCCCTGTACGATAGTTCTCATAAATTACGTTTTCATAGCAAATTTTATACTAGTTTCCGAGCAAATTCTTATTGCTGACCATTACAGAGTATTGTTCCTGTACGATAGTTGTCATAAATTATGTTTTCCTGCGCTCAGGCAGGTGTGCCTCAGGGCAGTATTCTTGGCCCAATTCTTTATACAGTATACACTGCCGATATTCCAACTGATCCAGTCACAGTAATCACCACCTATGCAGATGATACTGCAATCCTCTCCCCTAATCCTAATCCCGTTAAATGTCACCGGAACCTACAGAATCATCTGCTAGAACTTGAAAAATGGTTCAAAAAATGGCGAATTAAATTGAACGAAAACAAGTGCCAGCATGTCATTTTCACTCTTCGCAGAATAACTCCTCCTCCTTTTTATTATAACCAAACTCCAATCCCAACTGCAGATGTCGTCCGCTACCTTGGGCTGTACATCGATAAAAAATTGACCTGGAACCCTCATACACGACTGAAGAGACAAGAACTAACTACACGCTACAGACTCCTTAAAAGACTCCTTACAACAGATCAAGCCTTTCACTAACTAACAAACGACTCATATATACATCACTTTTGAAACCCATTTCGACCTACGGAATTGAACTGTGGGGTTCAGCCAAACGCTCTAACATCCAACGAATCCAATCCCAACAATCAAAAATCCTTAGAACCATAGTGAACGCTCCCTATTACGTATCCAACAGAACAATCCACAACGACCTAATATCCCTTTCCTTGCAGATGTCACCAAATCCAAATATAAGAAATTTCATGAACCTCTGTCCCTACATCATAATCCCCTCGTCCGCCGTCTCTCTTCCCTCATTCACCCTGATAATCCACCTAGACGCTTGAGGCGTAGGTGGCCTCGCGACCTCTATCCAGTCACCCGAGTACAAACTAAATTCGAGGAGTGCTACCGCTGGGTAGCTTCTCCACTCTATATTTTATTCTATATTTTGTTTTTGTATTTTTTTTGTTTTGTTTTGTTTTTTATTCTATTTTTCTCCCCTATTTACCAATGGCAAAATCAT
This sequence comes from Triatoma infestans, assembly GCA_011037195.1. NCBI lineage: Eukaryota > Metazoa > Arthropoda > Insecta > Hemiptera > Reduviidae > Triatoma > Triatoma infestans. The sequence continues at coordinate 36,863 of JAAEAF010013768.1, read as the reverse complement.
GCCGATGTAAATTTCAAAATAGATAAAAAAAAAAAATTATGTTTTCATAACAAATTTTATACTGAGTTTCCGAGCAAATTCTTATTGCTGACCATTAAAGAGTATTGTTCCTGTACGATAGTTGTCATAAATTACGTTTTCATAAAAAATCTTATTCTGAGTTTCCCAATATCCCAAAAATAGATTATTTTAGGATTTAGTCTCTGTATGTAAATAAGGTGTAAATTGACTTTGCCCTGAGTGAATGTAAGATATCATACCGATTATGAAACCATCCTAAAAATAAACTAATGCCTGAAAGCAATGCGATTACCATAAACTTTATTATGAGACTAACCCAGAAAATATCATTGATAAGAAATTATTTTAAGTGATCCACCAGATTAATTTTTCAATCTTTAATTTTTGAGTTCAGCGAATGGTTTCCTTTAAATAATTGTTTTTTTTTGTTCAGTTGCTTCTATCTCTTAATACTCTACAAATCCTAGAGATGGGCTAAAAAACAAAAAAAAAAAAGGTAATATTTAAATTTGAAGAAGTTACACAATTTACAAAAAAGAAACATGTCATATATAAATGTACAAAGTTAAAAAAGACTTCTACTCTAGCAGCTGCTGTAGAACAACAAAGCTAGGGGAAAAAAACCTTTAAATATAACAGGGAAAAAGTTCTATAGAACGAGTACTGTGTATCTGACACCTTAAATCTAGCTTTTATCCTAGGTAGAGAAGAGATCTTCTTCTTTTAGTAATAAATAGAAACTCGTTACTATAGAGGTCATTCATCACATCCTACATCACAACTAAAAGGGAAGAGAACGGTGATACTTTTATCCATGAATAAGGATCTTCAACCCCCCCCCCAGTCTCAACTAGGCCAGGATTTTTCCCAGAGAAAGATAGAAAGTTTGCTTATCTTTACCCTTTTCTTAATTTTAAATTCTTACAAATATTAATATAATATAATATACATTTTGGGATGATTGTGTTGAATTTAGCTGATGATTTTCTTAATCTCAAAACTTAAATTATAGATAATTTTTGTCCTTTGACATTTTCATCGATTTCTATCTCCTATTGCTTGGAAAATTTGCATACGTATCAAAATATTATAACTTGAGTTTTCATAATATAAATTATTCTCTGAAAGCAATATTTTCAGTGATCCACTGTAAGGGAGGTATATGTAATTTAAAAAAAAAAAAATGTATATGTATGTATGTATATATGTATAAACAAAATAACACAAAACTTAACAACACAAAAAGTTCAAATTTGTTTCAAGATTTCAGTAGGGAAGATATTAGGGCAAAATCCGGCAACAGAAGTTACTACTTTACTGAAGAATTCATAACTTATTGTGATTTTTATCAAAAATTATTTCAAAGATTTATTTAAAGCATCTCTTTCGAACTTAAAGCATCTCTTTCGAACTTAAAGCATCTTTTTCGAACTAAGTATATTAAGGTCTACTACTTTTATTAGTGAAAACTGATTGTTGTGAATTCTATGATGATCTTAAATTTTCCTCTTTAATTGACATTATAATTTACAACATTGCTATAAACAAGAATAATTTAAATATTAACGTTAAAAGATTACAATATTAAAGTTTATTTTAAATAGAAAATCAATTTTGTTGGATATTGTAATCTATGATATTGTAAGTTTAGTGAGGTTTGGTCAAGAAAGAAAAAAAAAACATTCAATATTACACCAACATTTCGCAAGAGTTTTGGTAAACTATTTAGCCCAAACTTCGAGCACTTTTATTTTCAGTTTTTGGACTTTTTGAACGTCCTTTGGATTATTTATTTAGAGACTGTGTCGTTGTGAAGATTCATGGGTTCACACTTACATGATAAGTTTACCATTGAGCTAATCCCTTCTTACTTCCTTGGCTTACGCCAATTAACTATGGCAGGAGACCCTAGCTTGTGTACAGTGTTTGTCCTTGTCTGTTAAGTGTAGAGTGTATATAGTTTAATCGCTACTCTCCAATTTTAAATTTCGAAAAAAATCAATTACAACCATGCAAATTGCAGTAAATAAAAGACATACATAGATAGAAGTAACAGAAACATTACGTTGAAGTGAACACTTTACACGAACTTGGTGAATTTGCTCTGACGATGGAAAAAAATCCGAAACCGGGTAGTAACAAAATGAATATGCATGCTACGACGGACAAAATACTAGACATAGGAGTATGTTTCAACTAGACTTTTATCTTTATGTTTCTTGGAAGTGGACGAAAATATCTAGAATTTACTTCCGAATGCTTAACAATACGAAGTAAGTTATCGTATGAATTTCTACAGTAGACTGTAGCTTGTTGTAGGAGATTATTGCGGTGCGATATGAAAGATCTATTGTGCCCTTCTCGGAGCCTTCACAGTGTGCTTGTTCTCCAAGCAGTGTTCTCTAGCTACAGACAACACTGCCCATCACCGGACAGTGAGTTGTAGAGGCTCCTAGGAAGAGAAAATCTAAGGGCAGCATGCTGAATTCGAACGCAGGAGCTCCGCGTTGCTAGTCCGCGGAGCTAATCCCTTTCTTCGCCCATGGCTTACACCAGTTAACTGGGACGGAGACCCTAGTTAGTTTACTGTATTTGTCCTTGTCTGTAAAGAGTAGAGTGTATGTAGTTTAAGTGTATTGTGTACTGTTAAGACGAAGTGCAAGGAGTACGAAGCAGTAGTAATCCGCGGGGTCGCTATTCCCAAAGTAACTGCATGCAGCAGATACCCTTGCCGGCAACTTCTACAATAAGTTGATCAATCCAATAATGGCCTGATTATCTATAAAGTTATCTATAACTAAATTGGGGTTTTTGAGTTTTTTGGTTTCTAATAATTTTCTTTAAACTTGCAGGTTGAGCAGAAAAACTAAGGTCGTGTAACTTCGTCATAATAGTCTAACTTCTTCCTAGGAGCCTCTACAGCTCACTGTCTGGTGATGGATAGTGTTGTCTGTAGCAAGAGAACACTGTCCGGACGCCGGCAGTGCACTAAAAAGGCTCCGTGCGCCAATGAACATAGATGACGCGCCTTGAATTAAAAAAAAAAAAAAAAAAAAAAATAGTCCAGCTCAGGTTCCCTATTTTATTTATATTTATATATAATATATGTGAGGAACTAAACATTTATTAAGAATACCAGTTTGAAAAAATAGTCAATACTTGCAGCAAAATAAAGACGTGTCAATGTTTCAAAGTACTTTATTTTTATTAACTTATTATCTTAGTTAGGTTATAGAGAGAAGTTATAAAGTGAAATTACTATAGAACTTAAGAGAAAGTTAGACTATTGTATTTTTAATTAAGATTAATTTGTCAAGCAATAATTCTAAAACAATTTTGCTAGTAGTTTACAATTTCAAATTGTTAACTCTTCTGCAAATAATTTTAATTGGTTGGCAAGTAGAATGTATTAAATCCTTAACGTAGAAACTCCTTCAATCCCTTGTTTTAATAATAATCTATTAAAATTTAAGAGCTCATATAACTGTAATATTAGCCAAAACATATCAGAATTTAGAAGTTCTAATCCTTTTTTGTGTTGAATTATGTTTCTAGAATTAGATTAAATCGCTTTGTTCCTCTTTTATGATATTATGTCTAATATTTTATATCTACATCCAATGAATTGTTTTTGTATTAATAATTTGTATGTCACTCAATATATATACAGGGTGTCCCAAGGTATATGGATAACGACTTTTTCTCGGAAACTAAGATAGCTATAAAAATAACTAAAAAATACGTGTCCCCGTAGTTTTTTGTTAGAAATCCAAATTTAAATTGCATACACATGCTTTTTCCTGCCAATTGTACCTTACGACCAAAGAAATACATCTCTAATGTTGGAGGCCAGTTCGAGCAAGAGCTGTAAATTAATGAGGAGTAAAATTTATAATAAAATAATACTTTTCTTCTTATTCAATTAAAAAAACCGTTTTAATATCATTTTGAAATTTCTTATAGGAATCATGTTTTCATTCATAACTTGTAAAATATCGCTCAAAGAAAAAAACCGTTCAAGTAAATTTTTCTTACAAAAATAGAGGAATCTATTTCTTAAATAAAAACCACACCTCCCCATTTGAAAAAATTAAGTTGGTGCCTGTATCTCGCTTCTTGAAGCACCAAAACAAATTTGCAAATTAAATTTGGATTTCTAACAAAAAACTACGGGGACACTTATTTTTTAGTTTTTTTTTCTAGTTATCTTAATTTCTGAGAAAAAGTCGTTATCCATATATTTTGGGACACCCTGCATATTTAAAGAAAAAACTGAATAAAAGTCGTCATAAATAAATATATAAATCGAATAAAAATTCACTTATTTAATTTAAATAAATTGTTGAAATAAATAATTGTACACATACATATAATAAGATAAAAAATTAAAGCCAATTTATTTTGCCCACTAAAGCATATATAGTTCGTTCAATCAATTGGCACTCGTTTTCATCTTCAAACCAACATACAATTTAAAATCAAAGCCCAATTGTTTTCCAACGACAAATGTAAATAATTATAAAATCAAACTTTTTAATCAGTACAATAAATAAGCAAGTAAAATATTTTTATATCAGAGATTTTGTTCTATAAAATGTCTGCTTCATGTTGTGGTCATTGATCATATTTACGATTTATGCGAGTTCTATAATGATTTTTTTTTAAATTTAAAATGCTAACGGCACAAACATAAAAATGGATCATTTTTATTTGATACAGTTTTCCAGAAAAAAAATTGATTTATGACTTTTGAAGAATTTGTGGCGTTAGATTTCTTGCTCTTTTTTTTTATTTTTGGCTTCGTTCAATAAATATTCCTTTAATATATTTTAAATAAAAGCTTCTAGACTACAATGTGATCAGTTCAGGTACTACCTGCCATGGATTCCAAACCACAGCATTCCCAAATCTTGTGATATTAAAAAAAAAAAAAAAAAAATTAAAGTTAATTAGTCAATATTATATTTGCATTAACAGCAGCAAGAGTAAGTCGTATGAATTATTTTATTTTGTCAATAATTATCTATGGTTTATATGGGAAAAATCAGTAATTATTTTCTTTATTATGGGAAATAATATTTACAAGGCTTTGCGATTATTTTTCTAATTTGTGGCCAGTATAACACTTGCTCTGTAACGTCCCTATTAAGACAGAATACTTTCAACATTCTATTGTTATCATCATCACTATTTTCTGTATGGCTTACTACGCAATTTTCTATCCGACGAAATAAACTGCTGAACAAAAGTATTGTATAAAATTTCAAAATATTATAATTTGAGAAGTTGAAAGGTATTTTCTTATTTTTTTTTTTTTTATGGATTCATGTTGTTGAACTTTAATCAAAGGAAATAAAGAACAACCACCAAAAATTTTGAGAAAAACCTGGTTTTATTATACAGAATCAAAAATAAAGCTCAAAAAAAAAATTCTGTAAAATTCAAAATTAAAATGGTTCTTATTTATTATCACTTCTTCATTTTGTTTCAACAGTATCTAGTGATACCTCCTTTTGCTCTGATAACTGCAGCAAGCCTCCTTGGCATTGAAGAGATTAGATTTTGGATAACCTCTTGAGAAATCTCATTCATTGCTTCAGTAACTGCTGTACGTAGCTCACTGAGAGTTCTAGGAGCAATCAGACGAAGTCTGAGCCGTCTTCCAATTGTGTCCCAAAGGTGTTCTATTGGATTTAGGTCTGGACTTCTCAGTGGATAAACCAAACGTCGAATCCCAAAATCCTGTAGGTACTGAAGAACAACTCGAGCAGTGTGTCATCTGACATTATCCTGCATTAATAGAAAATCATCACCGACCTTTCAGAAATTGGCTGACCAACATATCGCTGAAGAACCTCTTCAAGGTACTTCCGGGCATTTAGCGTCCCATTTTCCACGATACGTAAATCTGTACGTCCGTCAAAACTTATGCCTCCCCAAATCATAACAACGCCTCCACCAAAAGCCACTCTTGGAGAAATGTTAGCCTCTGTATATATCTCTCCTCTTGACGCTCCCAAACTCTCATCCTTCCATCTGGAGAATGTATGGTGAATCTCGACTCATCTATGAATAAAACACGTCTCTAATTCTCTGTTGTCCAATTGACATGTTCTCGTGAATATTGCAGTCTGGCGACTCTATGTGCTCTGGTGATAAGAGAGCCTGCAGCGAGTATCCTGGAAGCCAAGTTTGCTTCATTTAACCTTCTTCTGACTGTCCTACTTCAAATATGGACATTACGGACATCAGCGATCAAGTGACGTAATTGATTGCTAATGACGAACCTGTTCCTTAACACATTCAGATGAATAAATCTCTCATCTGTCCGAAGTTTGTACGTACTTCTGGGACGGCCCGTGGCAGGTCTTCGGGAGTATCTCCCAGTTTCCCTGTAGCGCATTAACATTCTTGAAACAGTGGTGTTTCATTCCTAGTCTCTGAGCAGTAATTGACGCTGAACCCCTTCTTCAAGCAATGTTACCACACGTACTGCAATTTTTTCCGACTAATTACCAAGAAGAGGTATGTTAAGAGCTAAAAGCAAAAATAAAAAAGAACTGATAAGAAATAACTCAACAAAAATGTGTAGAAGAGAGAAATTATCAGAAGCAGTGAAAGTGATGAACTGGGATTATTATAGTGTTTTCGAGAGTTCAGAGAATTAGTCATTTGAAAACATAAACAAATGGTTAAGTCTGATATTTCTCTTGGATCAGAGTCCACTCACAACGAATCCACACAAAAGAAGTGTAGTCATAGATTGTAACTTCAAATTTCAACATTTTGAAATTTTATGCAATACTTTTGTGCAGCAGTTTATATCTCTAGTTTGTTCAATGATAATCAGGCCTACTCAGACCTATTTTAATTTTAGATAAAACAATCATTTTTTTTTTTAATTTTTTTATTAAGGCCAGTTGTACCTTGCATCGACCTATATTTAATTCTACTTAAAGTCTCTCGGCAAAGAGTTACAAGTTTATTCACCCACTGATAATAATATCGTACTGTTATATTATTATATTATTCATTTACATGGTTTTTTATAAATTAATTTCTTTTATATGCAAATTCTTTTATACATTAAATTGTTTCTTTTATTATCGTACCATCTTGCATGTTATTTTGTTACTTCCTGAGAAACTTTGAATTAATATATTTATTTTATCTTTTACAAGTTTTGCAAAATTATAATGAAACGCTTGTTTTTGGAAAGATGATGATTTGATCAAATAGACAGCAGTTCGGAACTGACTTCTTCGTCTTACTAGGGAGGTAGGCTACGTAACTTACGTCCCTCTTTAGGTAGTTTTACCCATTTCTTCTTGCTCCACTAAGTTTCTATTTTTCTTTCAATAATTTATCAAGCCTTTAATCTTTCTATCGCCTTTTAGCCCTCCATATTACAAATCTATCTTATCTTCACCCTAACAGCCAAACGGGAAGAGTATGGTTCATTTTTCCAACTAGCTCGCACAGAATGGGTAAAATGGTTAGCTATTTGGCAAAGTCAACTAATAATAAGGTTCTCTGCTACAACGGGGAAAGGAAGTAAACAAGAGGAAGTATTGCGATAGTGCCGGATTTTCGAAATTGGGTTTTCACCGGAAATACACGTTTTAAAGCTCTCTGAGTACAAAAAAGTGTTTTATAGATAATATATGTGAAAAGAATATCTCAAAAATGAAAAGTTGCAAGAAGCTTAAACTTGGCATTCCGTTTAGATATTACCACCGCATCAAACCCAAAGATTTCAGACAAAATCCATCAACCGAAAGTAATGTTTTGCTGTTTTTTTTGTAATTTACTCGAAAACGGCTTCAACGATTTTCTTTAAACGTTAAATATTCACTACACATATAAAGAGCTAAAACTTTTATTAGCAACATTTCTCCGGGAAAAATTATTTAAGGGGATTTTAGGGGATGGGGTGGGGTTATGTTTTCCTTTATGTGCTATTTCACGTTCAACAATGTGCTTTCAATTCTGTCAACTAAATAATATTAATTAGAATATAATGGATGGTTCAAATTTATGGCTGTTTTGATATATTAAGTTATGTAGGGTGATTTGATTATGAACCTTAATTGCAGCCTTTTATAATTTTATTTTTCCTGAATAAAATTGCATTTTTTTCCATTATTTCCCGACTTTCCGACACTCTACGTGTCATTCTCAAGAGAAACAGTATCTTTCTTTTATAATTTTATACAATCTGAAATAACAATATATAAATTTTAATTGTACGAGTACATATCTAAGAAATCTTTAATATTACACTTTAATATTGGTAAATCTAATTTGCTGGACAATTAAAATGTGTAATATTAAAGATTTCATAGATATGTACAATTAAAATTTATATCAGAGACATTTTCCGTGGTAGCCAGCTTCATTTTGTGTTCATCGACCGATGTCTCTGATGCTTTCCAGCTCTGCGGAACCAACCACCACAACATAAAATTTATATATTGTTATTTCAGATTGTATAAAATTACAAAACAAAGATACTCTTTCCCTTGAGAATGACACGTAGAACGTCGGGAAATAATGGCAAAAATGTAATTTTAGTCAGGAAAAATTAAATAATAAAAGGCTGTAACTAAGGTTCATAATCAAACCACCCTACATAAATTAATTAGAATTATACAATGTAATGGAATGGTGTTGTGTGTATATTTGTAGTTGTAGCTTGTAGTAGCTGGTTGTGTAGCACGAGCGGTTTCGTATTAGGGCTTGTAAGTATATTTGAGGAAAATATAGAATTATAAGAATAATTAAGAACACACTGGTAGATTAAATTAAATATATTCTCTAAGAGAAATTAAAGTTACTTTGAATATCACAATAGCTTATAATAATTTCTTATAACGTAATACTGGTATAGCTCCGATGTTTCCACCTTGTTTTCTAGCACAAATCTGTCCTGTTAGAAGGCTGAAGTCTGACTGTCTTAAGATATGCTCTCTAACAAAGCAGTTGGCCAAGTCGCATTGTATTAAATTTTGTGCCTTTGTTTCCCTACTAGCAATGACCTAGATTTAATATACCTGGCTTTACAATACACTCTTTTTGAAGGTAAATTCACAGCATTAAGATAATTATAAAATATTAACAAAAATACAATTTTGGATACTATAAAATATTCTAAACTTTAAACTATTATTTTTCGATTTCGTCCTTCCACTACAATAAGTTGACCAAATTCCCAGTTTGAAGAAAGCAGGAAGTGCAGACTTTACTGAATAGGTTTTCTAATTTTTTGTGATTTTCTCCATAAAAATGCTGACGATCTTAATCACTAATAAGAATTGTAAGTGTGAAGAAAATTTGCCATTTCGCAGTTAGAGAAAATCGTGTAAGTGTTTCACATCATATTTTTTATGTTGTTGCGAGAAATTAGATTTTGATTGAATTAACTGGAAAATTGCAACACATGATACTCAATCTCTCAATTCTCAATCAAGCTCAATCTTTCAATACTTTCTGGACTGCGCCGCATACATAAAATTAATATAATGTATAAAACTCCAGGCCTAAGAAAAGGTTTTTTTAAACTAAATATTATGAATTCCTTTGGAGAAATTTTTGTGGATGTTTAATATCAATTTTATTTTGTTCTATATGTATAATAAACGGCCAAATACAAAATGGCGGATCTTGCATTGGTGCCTATTTCTCATTTGTTTTTTTTTGTTTTCAACAATCGAATGAAAATGCTGAATTTTTATTAAAAAAAAAAAAATTTCTAAAAGAAAAAAATTCAACATTTTTCATTACAGTTTTTGTAAAAGAAACTAAAAGAGATTCCAGGCAGAAATGCAAGATCCGCCATTTTGTATTTGGCTGTTTATACTAATGGAACAAAATAAAATTGATGTTAAACACCCACAAAAATTTTTTCCAAGGAATTCATAATATTTAGTTAAAAAACTTTATGTTAGACCTGGAGTTTTTAGCTATATACGAGGTGTGTAAATTAAGTAATGAGACTGATTTTTTATCTTTTTTTTATTCAAATAAATTACAATTCAACATTGTCCCCTTCAAAGTAACTACCTTGGGAAGCCACACGCTGAAGACGATTCTTCCTTTCGTCATAGCAGTGCTGGAACTCGGATACTGGAATAGACTTCAGTTGGTCGGTTACGGCTGTGATTTTTCAATTTGGGGAACAAAAAAAAGTCACATGGACTCAAGTCGGGTGAATAAGGAGGCTGAGGAGCCACAGGAATGTTATTACTGGCCAAATACTCATTAATAGAAATCGCGGTGTGACACGGAGCATTGTCGTGATGCAACACCCACTTGTTTTTGATGTTTGGTCTCACACGCATGACTCTTTATCGAAGTCTCTCAAGAACTTCTCGATAAAAATTTTGGTTTACCATTTGGCATTGAGGCACAAATTCTTTGTGAACGATTCCTTGGCTATCAAAAAAGCAAATCAGCATGCATTTGATTTTTGACTTGCTCATTCTTGCTTTTTTTGGCCTTGGAGAGGTTGAAGTGTGCCACTGTATGCTCTGACGCTTAGTTTCTGGGTCATACTCAAACACCCAAGATTCGTGTCCTGTAATAACACGTTCCAAAAAATTGGGATCGTTTTCAATTGCTCCCAAAAAGTCAAGGCTCCTTTCCTTTCTGATGTCTTTTTGCTTGTGAAAAATTTTTCGGAACCATTTTTGCACAAATTTTTCTCATCCCCAATTCATTAGTCAAAATTTCATGAACGGTTGTGTGAGTCAAATTCAACTCTTCGCCGATCATTCAGACTGTCAAACGACGATCTGAACGCACGAGATGGCGGATTCTGCCAACATTTTCGTCGGTTCTTGAAGATGAAGGCCTTCCGCTGCGAGGCTCGTCTTCAATTGATTCCCTTCCTTCTGCAAACTACTTGAACCACCTAAAAACCTGTGCTCTCGACAAAACATTGTCTCCATAGGCCTGGCACAGTTTTTCAAACGTTTCCGTTGCACTGTGCTCAACGGAAGCAAAACCTGGTAGCACAACGTTGCTCGTAATTGATGTCAGTCATTTTTAAAACGCACTGAAACAACCTTGCTCACAAAAAAAGTCACTACGGACAGTGCAACAACTCTAGCATTTTCAAATTTGCACTGGACGTGTATCAGATGTTTACTTGCCCTACCAGGCATGCGCCGCGTCTCCAGTGTTGCCAGATCGAACACTAGAAAATCAGTCTCATTACTTAATTTACACACCTCGTATTATATTAATATGTATGTGATATATATAAGTGGCGTTTATAAAGCTTTGCGGAGAGCACAAAATATTTAAAGAGTACTATAAAGATTGAAATCTACGCATGAGCTATTTCAATCAAAATCTAGTTTCTCGCAACAAAATAAAAAAAATCTGGTATGAAACACTCAGACAACTTTCTCTTACTCCTGTTCTCAAAATTATAATTAACAAATGATATAGTTTGTGTAACAAATATAACGAAATTCGTCGAAAACTGACAAAATTTTTCAGTAAATGCGCACTTACGGCTTACTAATGTTCTTAAAACTTGGAATTTTGGCCATCTATTTATTTCTAATTAATTTTATTTGGATGATAGAATTATACACCCCTCCCCTAAAAGTGCCCTTAAATAAATTTTCCCAGAGAAATATTTTTAATAAAAGATGTAGATATTTCCGGTGAAAACTCGATATCGAAAATTTGACAGGATTACAATACTTCCTCTTACTAGGACTAAGAGAAAGTAAAAAAAGAATCGAACTAATTATCAGTTCAAATTAAACAAATAAATTATAATAAGAAGAAACGTTATATGTTAAGAGTTCGAAAAACTATGTAAATCTGTGAATTGGAGTAAGAGAAAGTCATGTGAGTGTTTCACACCAGATTTTTTTCTCTCTACTTCGAATGGTCGAGCATGAATTTTTGTTCTGGATCCGGTGTTGTTTTTTTTGTGGTGGTGGGGAGGGGGGAGTTGCTATATTGGTATAGAAGGGATTTCGAGAGTGTAGGAATTGGTCCCCACTGACGTAATAATTATAATAATATAAACAGAGATACATTTAGTTAGGATTAACTTCAAGATCATGAGAAATGATATCCATTCGACAATTATAAGGAAATAGTCTACTTTTCTTGTTTAGAAGGATTAGAAAATATCCTATTGTGGTTTTAATTTTAAAAATGTTTAAAACATGTTTAAATTTACATATCACTAATTAATTCTGGCATACATAAACTTTGTATATTCAAATAAGGAGAGAAAATTTTAAATGGTTTAGTTGAGAAACATATTTTTTTTTCTTTTACATAAAAACAGACACACATTCAAATTAAATGCTGCAGTGAACCATGAGTAAATAAACCTGTCCTAATATATATTAACATTGTACTGTACAATTTTCATTAGTGCTTCTACATACATTTCTCTTTAAATATTAAAGTTCTGCATATACTTTAATTAATTGCAAGGTTATTTTCTTTTAAATATATGCAATATTCCATTTGATTAATAATATTATATAATCCATATTATGCAATATTAATTTAATTTAATCTCCATATTAAAGTAAAGAATATTTCAGATATTATTTTTGTAATGGTTCGAATAGAGAAAGATCTTTGCTTTATGTCCTGGTCGCTAGCTAAAGAATTCATTGTCGGTAAATACAAAAACTAGTGTGGAATATTTACTTTTCCACAATGCTAAAGATTGGGATTCAGGTGGACGGGGTAATAAGAATAAGTTCCGAATTTTTCTTTTGAACTGTAAATTACAGTGATAACCCGATTCCTGGACTTCAACGGACAGCGTTGATGTTCAACGCACTGGTAATGGCCTGGATAGTGATGTAGATCACATGCAAATCCTAGGTACTGTCGTGTGAAGCTATGGATGCAAGAACAAGCCCCCACGATCCAGCTTCTAATCAATGGAGGACCAGCTCTAAACAAAGAATAGAACAATGTTAATAAAAGAGAGTACACCTTTATGAATCACTACAAAAAAATAATGTATGTAAACTGCCACAATGTCTTGTGATGAGTAACAGCTCCAGTTAAGGATCATAGGAAGGAATTATACACCTTGAGATAGGTGCTAGCAAAAGCGAATGTAGCACATGCAAAAGAGTTTTTAGTTAATTAAAAGAAATACCTGGATGTGAAGATTCCGAGGGCACGAGAAGTGCTATATCGGACTGGCCACACTGTCCAGTAAGGCTGCGTTATTCAGCCATTAAATTCAACTGGTACTAGTTCCTTAAATAAGTTAATCTAAAACATTAAATAATGAATTACACTGCACTTGAAGTTGTCAGTGATGCGAATTGGATCGTCCAATTGAGTGGATTATTACAGAAAGGTATGTAATCTTGTAAGATGCTTCTTTAAAGTTGCCAAGTCCTCAGATAGTGAAGCAAGAACGTTAAGATAAATGTTGGCAATAATAATTAGAGGAAATTGGAATGGGAAAGGACCAAATAACTGTTTCACATACCCCAGCCTTGGCGTCCCAACCTGATGAATAATTAATTGCGAAGTTGCAATAACTCCTCTTGAAGGTATTTGTGATGAGATGTCCTCAATAAAATTAGATTCAGTTGTAAGAATTAGCTGCTTGGAGCTGCAACAGAGTTGGTTTCCGGTCGAGAAAGCATGTGCTGATTGTTCAAGATGGCGTCAGTGGCCAGGAAGCAAAAGCAACTAGTACGTGTGGCTTGCACTTGGAAAAAAAACTCGACTGACTCATTGTGCTGGACCGAAAGAGACAGTGCCGAGAGACAGCGCTGCTTCCCAAATCAGACACGTTAGCCAACATAATCCTTCAATCAATGCAGTGTCGTGCAAGGCACTAATTGTAATGTAGTATAAAACAAATAAAAAATAGCATGAATTCTCATATAAATAAAATAATAAAAGATTAGTGTGAAATAAGAAAACCAGCTTAATTTGAGGAGAACGATTGTAATACAGCAACAAAAATTAATTATTTTACACTTTATGATGTGGCGGAATTGTAATTACATTTTGGTATGTGTAGTAATTAGTTGGTAGAAGAAATAATTGAAAACTATATTTATTGTTCAACTTGGGAGTGAACTGCTCCTATTAATGTAACTTTTCTCTACAAAGTAGCTTGGTGGGGAGCAAGCGTATTGAAGTAGCGTATTAAGGTTTGTAAAAGAATAAATCAATTCTAATAACTTAATTTATTAACTAACTCCTATTTAAAATATAAAGTTATGCTTCTAATTTGGAACTAATTTTACGACCGATGAGAAATGTTTCCATTGGCCCTTTTCGCTTTTAAGCCAAAGAAATGCCAAATGAAATTCCATGCTGAGAAAACAAGAAACAAACATCGAATAAGCTTGTTAGTTAATTCAGAATTCCAAGTAAAATTTACAGTTATATTTTGAATAACTTGATGATGGCCATCGAAGAAGAAGGGAGGGACATATTCATCTTTCTATTGAATTTGATTAATTTGCATTTATGATTTGAGAATAGTTTTTATATATTTAGAAAATTATTGACAATTTTCATTTACTCTTTTTACTTCACTTTATTCATTTTTAGACTAGATATTTATTTATTTCCTCTGAACTGTGAGTAAAATAGCATTTTAACGAGTAGTGGAATTGAAATAAAAGGGAATCCGTGAGCCCTTTGTTAAATTTTTCTCAAATTTCCTAGATCCTTAATAATTCTTGTTTGCTTTTATAATTTTTCAAATATACCATACGTGTCTGAAACAACTATTCAAAACAGAAACGACAATCTTATGAAGATACCTGAAAAAAATTTCGTGTGAAATACTTACACGATATTTCTCTTACCGTAGTTTCCAACATTTAATTGAAATTTTTTTTCAAACTTTTCAAATTTTATTGAATATTTGTTTATCTTCAATTTTATATCAATCAACTTAATAAAGTGACTTTTTTTCTTTTTTTTTTTGAAGAACACACATTCCCTCTCCCAAAAAACTTCGGGAAAAGTTTCCAACAAAAGTGATAGGTGCACTTAATGGTGGCATTAAGTGCTGGGTAAAACCTAAAATGGTGAAAAATTTCAGCATGAAACACTGATGGGGTTCAGCATACTTTATGAAGTTGCAAAACTTAATCACTAGACTTTCACCCACCAACAAAACATTTCAATGATCTAATCGATATTTGGATAACAATCGATATAAAGTAATAGTATAAGTAATTTATATAATTTACAATAAAGGAACATTTTTACACCAATGCTAATCGACAATGTTAAATTGACAATTAACATTGATATATTATGTGAAATAAACTAAGGTTATGTGAGTGCTACATATTCTCTACCTCATCATCACTTGAATCAGCTAAACTTCAGTGAATACCAACTAAATAACGAAGAATTTACATATAATCATGATGAAAGAAATACTCAAAATATTGTCAAGTTTACAGTTATTGCAGATATATAAATAGATATACATTGTGTGTGATATATGACATATCAATTGAGACTTATTACTAAACTCTTAAATGACAAAATTTTGGAACATTTATTGCAATACAGAATCATAAAATGACAATAGCTTGCAAAAATAGAAATAAAACATCTTAAGATTTGTATGAAGTAGTAACCCCAAAATTAGGACTTCATTTTACCTTTCTTTTATATCCTGATGTGAAGAAGTATTCCACACTGTGACGACAAAGTTTCAATACAAGAATTTTAACCGGCCCTTTCAAAATCATTTTCGACTGGTACATTAAGAAAATCTAACATGGAAACCATATTCATGTCTTACACAAAAGTCGAACTAATACTTGCAATTTACTTATCATAAAAATCAATTTTTTTTTTTTTTTGAAAAATATTTCAAGTATCTGCAGTAATCTTACCAACTTTAAAGGAAATCGTTATAGACGATTTCGAGAAAATTCCAGACATCTCAGAAACCTATAGATGTTTGAAGGAGAGAGAATGAATTTAGGAGATGAGAATAGAAATAAACTAGATGATATATTGAACATTGTATAATGAAAAAAACACACAAAATGCAAGGACTTTACAGTCAAATAGAAGTTAGGTAGCTAGAGAAATATAAAGAGACAGACTGGCTGAGTAATAAGAGTGTAGTAGATAGGTTGCTGACTGGATGTAAGAGCTTACGCTGCTCTTTTGTAGGGCTAGCTCGGCTGTGTAAATATATATATATATAGAATCTCCCACCTAGTCTGGCCTAGGTAGCGAGTAACTAGGTTGATTCTTCGGTTCCTAAGAATCTTTAGTGATTCGGATCCCATTACACCGATTTTCATCAAATTTGGAATTCTAACAACACTACTAATGTATTTTAATATTATATAAGTGTTAGAATCATAAATTGGATAGAAGTGGCAGTTCAAAGGGAAATTTAATATTACTCTTCCTCCAGAACCCTCCAAAAAATAATTAACCCTGCGAAATGTTTCGAAGTTTGAAGAAAATCGTTAGACCCATTTTAAAGAAATTTGCGTAAAACTGGGGGAAAAAAACACTAAGAGTCAGTAAATTCGCAATTCCGGCTAATGGATTTCGCCCGAAACCTTCTTGTAGTAAGTAAAATACGCTGGTAATCCCTAAACAGAATTCACGTTTGAGGTTCCTGTGACATTTTCCTTTTTGAAAAATATTCTGATACGCATATGCGCTCACACACATGCACACACACACATACATACACCACACTTACACGCATAGAGACCATTCGCTAATACCACTTTTTTCGTATCCAGGGGACCCCAAAAAATGTATTTCCAGTGGAAACTCAATTTTCAAAAATTTCGCATGATCGCATGATCAAGGGGGAAGAGAAAATAAACATGAGGGAACACAATATTACTTTATACAGTTATCAAGATGCCCGGCAAGGGGCATCTGTTGCATGCCGTTGCTTGGGGAGTAACGACCCTACGGGTACTCCATGCACTCCGTCACAACAGTACATAATACATTTAAACTACATACACTCTACACTTTACGGACAAGGACAAACACGGTACACAAACTAAGGTTTCCGTCGCTAGTTAATTGACGAAAGCCAAGGGAGAAGGAAGGGATTAACTCAGTGGTAGTGCGCCGGACTAGCAACGCGGAGGTCCTGGGTTCGAATCCAGCAAGCTGCCCTTAGATTTTCTCTTCCTAGGAGCCTCTATAATTCACTGTCCGGTGATGGGCTGTGTTGTCTGTAGCTAGAGAACACTGCTTGGAGGCCGGCTGTGCATTCGAGAAGGCACCGGGGGACACAATAGATCTTTCAGGTCGTAGTGCAATAATTCCCTACAACAATCTTCAATCTACAATCTACAGTTATCAAGAATTATTAAAAAAAAAAAAATTACTGAATTGTATAAATATTTTCTAAGTATACATAGAGAGGTTCTGGGTATGTATAGAGAATGTACAAAATTATATTTGAAGTTTACACAAATGATAAATTGGGTATTAGAACTTGGATATTACCATATCTTTGATGTTGTATGCTTTATTAGAAAATGGAACACGACTAGTTATACGAAGCCTCAGCATGCTATAAGATAGGAGGCGATCTAGTTAGATAAACGATCTATCTGTGCAAAATGTCGTCAATCAAAGTTCGACATATTATATCCGATATTGTTATATAATACAAAGTAATGGTGAATACATATTCAAATATTGAGGAAACTTTACACCTAGTTGGATAATAATTAAGTTCTTGATAAATTATAATAATTTATGGTAGGTAATTTGTCTTTGTGTTGGGAATGTGTCTCTATATTTAGAGTTAAATGTAAACGACCTGGTATTATAGATAACCCTCATTAGTTTTAATTCATTATTTATATTTAATCAGGAAATTCAAATAGTAAGACAACCTAGACAACACGATCACTCCTTCAAAATGAGCACTAAATTTATTCATATTCACCTCCATTAAAAATTAGATTGGAGCTACATTATATTATATTCATTGCAAATCATTATTCTAATTATTGCTAAAAATATTAAAAAATTATCTATCATTGAGGGAGAGTATGTAGTATAAGTGGCTTGCATATTCATCTATGTATACATGTATATGTTATTTGTATTTGTATATCCCAATGCATACAAGCGATACGCAAAGATTAAAAAAAAAATTCAACTTGTGAGGTACTCTATCACATAGATTCTCAAAATGCGCTGAAGATTCTCAGATGTTAGCAAGAAACAAAACCTACAGATCTATTAAGAATTATAGGTACTTTCTGGTATTTTATCCCTCGTAGCAATCATATTCTTTTATTCCTAACCGGTTTCGGATTTTCATCCATTGTCAGAGTAAATTTATTAAGTTTGTGCGAAGAGTTCACTTGAACGCACTTGTAGTGTAACAGAAACATTGCGTTGAAGTGTACTCTCTGCACGAATTTGATAAATTTACTGTGATGGATGCAAGAAATTATATCTATTTTATTTGAAATATGAAAATTAGGAAGAAAAATGCGAGCTTGTTGGCAAAACGGTACACGTAGGTAGAAGAGTACAGTTATTGGAAAAGTTCATGAACCTTGTTAGCTACCCCTTCTTCTCACAGGGGAAGATTTGAAATAACAATTAGAAGAAATTCTTTTCAAGAGATTTTTTTGTAGACATCAAGGAGAACACATCAGTACTGTGCCAGTTTAAGTTATAAGAGTTTATTCCAATTAATTACAGTATACTTATAAGCTTATTATTGTGATATTTTAAGGTAACTGAATTTCACTTAGAGAATATATCTATTTTAAAAACAGTGTGATCTCTTGATTATTTCTAATACTTCACTCTTAAACATATATACTTACAAGCCCTTTTACTAAACCGCTCACGCCACAACCAACCAGCACACAAACACACATCACCAATTACATTTCATTACTCTGACGATGGATGAAAATCCGAAACCAGATTTTATACAACATTGCGGACCCATCCACATATTCAATTATAGGAACCTTATTTTTAAACTGCGTTTTTTTTTTTTTTTTTTTTATCAGAATTCAAGAAATAACCAAATATTCCAGCAATTGATTTTTTTATTCAACTCTCTGTAGGGTAATTCTCTCATTGAACTGTGAGAATTATTTAATTTCTGGATTTTACTATTTTTCTTAATTCTATCATTTCATTTTCTTTGTTCTTGAAGCAAATTAAACGGCAAATGAAAAAAAGAATAATAAAAATTATAAGATGAAGAAGCTTGTATGTTATGACCCCGTTAAAAAAATACGCAGGAGCTTTGGCCAAGGAAAGTTTTTGGAGTGCCGATCTAAGGAGAGAAGGAAACAAGTTTTGCACAAGCTGTGCAGATACAGGTTTTCGCGGACAGGCTGCGACCATTGCACTTTTAGAAAAATAATATACTAATATTACTCGAAATTCGTTAAAACTTTATCACTCCTTGGCGAAGAAGTATCCTTTTATATATAGTCAATACGTTTTTCTAAAACTGAAGTAATCAATTTCCTCTCTAATTATTCTAAATGAATTCAGTAAATATGTTGAAAAACATATTGAAAGTTATTGTTGATATAATCTACAAAAATCTATCTAACCTGTTTTAATAATTCATTTTACTAAAGAAAATCAGTAATTCAAATAGGTGCTAAAACATGTAAGGTAGTTTTCCTTAATCGAACATGTCGGTAACAGCTGCCTCTTTTGGATAGAATGATAGATCGACCGACATCACCAGGATGTCTAAGGAAAATGGGGACGCTCTTCAGAACTTTTACGATCCATCATGCCAGGCAAAAGGCCAGGGGTGTGGTTATATGTCTCTATCCAATTAACTTTTCAGGAGGCGTTACATTGTTAACTAGGAAGCGACGACCTCAATATAGGATAAAGGTTTATGCATTAATGCTTTTTTTTCTTTACAAATTAACTATACAGCTGGATTGTTCGTATATTAAAAAGAAAAAAAAAATATTCTTAACCATGAAATTGAGGAATAGTGGCATCAAGTGAGGGCTTTTAATTAAAATAACAATATTTTTTCTTTTAGAAAGAAGAAATACAAAAGCTTGTCACAAACCATACTGTAAAACTTCTTTAATTACGTATAACCGGTTTTGGTTTCTTATAAAAATCATTTTCTTAAGAAACTGGAACTGCTTGTAATTAAACAAGTTTTACATTGTGGCAAGATAAATTTTTATTACTTCATCTTCCTACAAATAGGAAATAGAGACTATTACTTCGATTCGAAACCAAAACAATATTTTTCTTTCAATAAATTAAAAAACTATTGTAGATAAAGTAATTTTTACACCAGTCGGCGGCCTAAACCCCGTTTTTCTTTTATAACATTTTGGATTTTTTAAAAATAATGTTGTGATTTTATTTTTAATATTGTGTATTATATTAAATAATTTAGATCTATATTTCAGATTAATTCTATACAGTTTCTAGATTAATAAAATATTTAAGAAAAATTAATTTCATTAGCCCAATAATTAAAGGTTATTAACGGGTTATTATCTTTCTCTTTTATCGCTGTAATTGGTAGTATTTTTTTTTCTTTTTTGAAGGGGTGCCAATGCAACATCCGTCCAACAAAACCTCTATCAGGTTAACATCCCTGAGGAATCCTAATACCCTGACGGGCTCTAGAGAGGGCTACCCAGATTCTTGAATCTTCTCTGAGTGGGAGCCTCGCAGTCTGTAATGGAGCTTCCTCCCGCTCCCAACAGAATCTGCATGAGCTGTCACTTTCCAAACCTAGCTTCATCAGGTGTCCTCTAAACCAGCAATGCCCCGTGAAGAAACCCATAAGAACGCCTTGCTCAAGCCGATGCAGGCCTCCGATATCCGTTGGTTATAATTTCCCAGGCAGATCATGGCCTGCCGCAAACCGGGTAGGGAGTACCAGAATTGAGATCTCCTCGCCTCCTCCTCCACCTCCTCCTCCTTTCTAAGTTCTTTCAACAGAAACTGGTCGCTACCCCATAAAAGAGTTGCGACCCTAGAAGAGGGTCGTAGCGCTTATCTTTGCCCGGGAGTCGGCCATCTCATTCCCTTCAATGCCAACATACCCCAGCACCCACCTAAGAGTAACTTTATTCCTCCTGCCTAGGTTATAAGTTTACCTAGGCATTCCCACACCATTTTAAAGCTGATAACTAACGCACTCAATGCTCTAATGGCTGCTTGACTATAGGAAAGGATAACAATCTCCTGATTCCTATATGCCCTACCGAGGTTAAATTGAACGCATCTTCTAATAGCGTATATCTCTGGGAAGATGCTGGGAAACTTACCCATGGGTTCCGAATGCTTGAACCTTAGACCAACCACCCTCGAGGGTCTAAGACCCATCATTATACCATTTGATGGCATGTTCCTTAATGCCCAACAGAACGGATCCTTCGCTCCTTGGTGCCTAGCTTCAGGGAGAAATTTTTATTGAAGCTGTATTTCTTAATCATGCAATCTCTAGGGAGATGCCAGGTAAGGGGGCCCAAAGGTGAAGATAACCTCTGCCAGACCCCCAGGCTCCCTCTCCCCCTACACCACCTCTGGGGATCCTGAGGAGAGCTCCCTTCGCCACCCTCTCCACCAATTGGTAGTATTATAATTGTGTCCAATTTAAATAGTTGGATTTTCCAAAAATATATGTTTTTGTAGTCTCCTAAATAAGAAATTTTTTTTTTAGCAAATGGTCTGGTGGGAATGTAAACAAAATTTCACAGAAACGAAACGCAGGGAACATAAACGTACTATGGTATTCCGTTTAAGTACTAAAAGCCAAATCTTTCGATCAATATTCATCGGTGTCTACTGTACAGGGATTGAAATCAATAATTCATTTATATTTTGTAAAAAAATCATATCACGACTTAGGTTTTTACTTTTTTCATCTTTAGAAATCATTTTTTGAATTATATATTAAGACTGGACTTTAATTTTCTTCAAACAATCACGCCATGAGGGTTACATTTTGAGACAAAATAAATCTATGATAAAAAATAACACTATATTTTTATGAGCGGAAAGAAATGTGTTACAATTTATTGATAAAGAAACAAAATTATTGACTGTCGAAATGACATCTTACAGCAATTTTACATGCTGAATCAAATGAGATATAAACATGCTGAGATTTCCTGTTGATACGTTTTCTTTGCCTAATTTTTTCTTTGAAAACTTTAGCAATCAAAAGTATTTGGAAAAATAGAAAATTTAGATGAACAAATACTTGTAACTGCATCAAATCTCTATATTTTTGAAATTTTTTTTCAACATTAAAAAGAGTATGGATAAATTTAAATTAAAAGTTTTTGATGAATTTACAAAATCCAATTACCATGTTTTCTTCTCCACGGGGGAAAAAAAATTAAAACAACATCCTTTTGTTTCTCTAAAAATTAATTACCTAATATTGGAAAATATAAAATTAATTAACTAAAAAACTAAATAAAATAAATTTAAGAAGAATTTAATTTGAAGAACTGTAACGTGCTCTAAATGTGTAGACGATAGTCTGTACCAGGGGTCATTCAATTTGAATTTTATTGAATATGAATTTATCTACTGTTTGTTTACAATCGCGTATTATCAAAAGTCCAATAATAAAACATATCTCGATAATCAGGGCACGATTTTTATATTTTGAGAGACATAATAAAAAAATCACAGGATTGCTCTTATTTCTGAGCAAAACACAAATCTCTCAAACGGTGATCATTAATTTTTGTTAAAATAAGAAAAAATATTAAAAATTAATTTTTACTTTTATATAAAAATTGTATAGAATTTTTAAAAATATCGATAAAAAAATAATTCTCATTTATCAACTCATAAAGTTCAAAATTTTTCGCGAACTTTAACTTAAAATTAGTGAGTAGTTAACCTCTAGGCTTATTAACGCGAATTAATTTTTAGTTTTAAAAATAATTCTTATATTCAATCCCTGCTACTGGAACTAGTAACTGTAACTGTGGCTATACTCCTGGAAGGTTAGTAACTGTAACAGCAACCAAAGAGAGAGAAGACAACCAAAGAGAGAAGAGAAACGAACCCAGAGAAACTCTCTCGGACTGGAGTGGGAGAAACTGTTATAAATACAGCGACGAACAGTCCAGAGATATACAGTTAAAGACAGTTCGATACAGTTCAATATAGTGCACTATAGTTCATCATTTCGCCGGCCACTTCGTGTCATTTTCATACCACTCTACCCTAACCATTCTCTATTGTAAAGTCCAGGCAGTTTGTTGTGTCTCTTTATTATTACACATACTTAACCAGTGTTAACCCAGTCTTCTCATTTCATCAACCAGACCTAAATTCTCTCCACCCAATTCATCCATTATATTGTAACAGCGACCAAAGAGAGAGAAGACAACTAAAGAGAGAAAAGGAACGAACCCAACCTCTCTTGGACTGGTTGGGTTCGTTTCTTTTCTCTCTTTAGTTGTCTCTCTTGGACTGGAGTGGGAGAAACTGTATAAATACAACGATGGACAGTCCAGAGATATACAGTTAAAGACAGTTCGATACAGTTCAATATAATCCACTATAGTTCATCATCTCGCCGGTCACTTGGAGTCATTTTTATACCACTCTACCCTAACCATTCTCTATTATAAAATCCAGGCAGACTGTGTCTCTTTATTATTATACATAGTTAACCAGTGTTAACCCAGTCTTCTCATTTCACCAACCAGACCTAAATTCTCTCCACCCAACTCATCTATTATATAACCAACATTTATCACCGCTCATCTTTATCCATGCTAGAGAAACAATTTTAATTATAAAATTTTTTTGTAAATTTTATGATTAAATTAATTGCTATAAAAGAAATGTCTTCTGAGTGTTTGGCAAAAGATAATGTTTCTTTTTTTTTTGTCATTTCCACTGTAACCAAATAAAAATATCCTCTATCATCTGTGAAAGTTTTACTTTAATAAATTTCTTACTAAAAGCAACTTAACTTGATGATAAATTGAGAAAATTTTCACTTCCTTTTTTAAATAATGAAAATATTATCTTGTGGGTAATATAGTTAAAACAAATTGCTAAGATCCGCTGTAAATCTATTTTTAATGTTATATACTCTGTTACTGTCAACAATTTCCAAACTTATACGTTAGTCTGTTGTTGTTTTTTTTTTTATTTACTTTTTCCATTTCCGTCATCAATTTCTTTGCCCCAAATATGTACGCCAACTAAAATTAATCTACATAGATAATCCGATACAAACATATGTGCCAGCACCACCCTTCGTCTCTGTATATGCAATAAATTAAAGAACGCTATATATACTATATACATGTATTTCAGTTTTAACAGTATTAATTTAGATAAATGGATATTTAATTTTTATTGCCCATACCAAGATTATACTTTAATTAAATTCTGTATATAATTAAGTAATTTATGTAATTTTAAACAAAGTCATAGAACACTCATTTCATGGTGTGTACAATCCCTATATAAATAACTGTTTGGTTTGTGATTACTTTATTTCTACTTTCTCTTACAGAGGCTCTTACAAGTAAGAGAACCTATTAAGAGAGTATCAAATTTTCGAAATCAGGGAAAATATTAGCTCAGTGAACTAACAAAGCTGTACAGCAGCTTTGCTGCCCTTAGATTTTTCTCTTCTTAGGAGACAGAATCGTTGATCGACATTGATACTTTGCTGAAAGGTTTTTCTTTTATTTTTTTTTAGTTTTCTCCATTTTTTTCAAAAAAAAAAAAAAATACCAAGGAGTTTCTGTGTGTTTGGTATACAAATTGCAAATAATAGACCAATCATCAGAGATATATTCCGTGCTTCTTTTCATGGTCATCGATATCAGGGGCAAGCTCTGCGGACCCAATCACAACAACAATAGACTCATCAGTTTTGTTTCCAAACATTTTTCCAAGTAAGGAGATTTTAAGGCAGTTCTGGGAAAGTTGGAAGATTCCTGAGATCGTTTTAAATTAAAGTTGTCCTAATTATGCATATGTATAAGAATAATAATAATAATTTTTTGTTTGTTTACATTTATTTTGATACATTAAATTAAGTTTTAGATGGGGAAAGTGTATGTGACAATACGTGAACATGAAATACAATACGGTAAAGTTAGGAGTGATGAGAGACTGAGGTAGGAAAGAAGACGCACGCTTTACTTCTCTTGTTTGCCACCACGTGGCTTCATGCAAGATAGTCGAAGGGTAGAGAGATCAGAAGCAACCGTATTGCAACATTCTTCAATTATATGTCCTGTGGAAGGATAGATGACGTGCACCATAGGTAGGAGAGTTGGTATATTAGTAAATGGTATAATAACATGGCTGATTAACATGAAACTTGGTAAACATTATTGCTAAGCGTCCAACTTTAACTACAGCATGGAAATCTTTCATTTCAATTGCAATTAATGTAGAATTTACAAATGCGTTAAGAAAATTCAGTTATACGAACATTTATACGCATCAGCTATTTCTGGTGAATACCTGAATTTTCATAACGCATTTGTAAATTCTACATTAATTGCAATTGAAATGAAAGATTTCCATGGTGTAGTTAATGTTGGACTTGTAGCAATAGTGTTTACCAAGTTTCATGTTAATCAGCCATGTTTCCTTCACAGAAAAGAGTTACGGCATCTCTCCTACCACCTACGGTGCGTCATCTATCCTACATAGTAGGGGAGAGATGGCCAAGTGTAGTGTACTTGTATTTTGTTTCTGGAATAAATGAGAATGACTTCATTTCAAAAAATAATATTTTCTTTTGCAGATAATAGTAGTTGACATACGTATGTTTTATAAGCATTATCTCTTCAATATATATCCTATATTTTAATTCAGAGCATAAGTTTGAAATGTGCGATGTCTCTTCTAACTTTACCCCATACTCAATTAAGTAAAAGTAATATACGAGTACTACCAAACAATTTAGACAGATATGGTAGACAGAGAGAGATAATAAAACCCAGTCAAAATCACACACACACTATATACAAAATTATCTAATTGTTACATTCTTCTGACACAGCACACCAGTATTCCCACAGGAATATACTTATCAAACACACTGACAAATGTACACAATAATACCTGCTTTAAGACACATAACTCTTTCATTCGTACAGACACTCAAGATACATAATTTAACAACTATCACAGCCAAAGAAAAATCACAACTATACACTATTCAACAATAATTTACTTCTTAAACTCACACACGCCAAACAGAACGAATAAGTGAAAAATTACTATGATTCCTCTAATAATGCAAAAAAAAATGTTTAAATTACCACATTACGCATCCATTTTTCTGCTGAGACAATAGCCTTCATTGAAGCTCTAAAATATATAGAAAATGTAAATACAAAGAAACTAGCTATTATGTCTGACTGTAAAAGTCTATTAGATTCTCTGGCCAATATTCATTATAAGATTCTCTGGCCCACACTTCACATTTTACGATAGAAATAATTAAGTTAATTCATAGCATTAAAGCTCAAAATAAGTTACTAAAACTAATTTGGATCAGAGGATATGCCCAAATCACTGGAAATGAGGTAGCCGATATTCTAGCCAAGCAGGCTGGTAGGCTAGGTGACTTGGTAAATTATAAACACCCCTTCACGGGTATTAGCCCAATCATTAGGATTAGGATGTTAAATAAATGGTAGAGGGAGAATATGAATCGATTGACAAAGAGTTTTCTATAAGAGAAGTAATCCTCTAGTAGGCTTAAAATCTTGCTTTCTTGACCTAAATTTAAATAGAAAAGCCATCAGGATTATCAACAGAATGAGATCCAATTACGGGCTGTAGTGGAGGAACGAAATAGAAAAATAATAGTTTTGAAAAATAGTTTAGAATATTTTATAGTTTGAAAAATCTAATTTTGTTAATATATTAAACAGTGAATTTACCTTCAAAAAGAGTGTATTTAGAGTCAGGTAATTAGGAAAACAAAGGCACAAAAACCCGTTAGGCCAACTCTTTTGTAAAAGAAAATCCCCCCCCCTCCCGCTTGAGAGAGCATTCCTTCAGGACAGCCTGCCTTCTGCTTTCAAACAAGACAGACTTGTTGTAGACACCAAGGAGAACACATCAGAACTGTACCACTTTTAAGTTATAAGAGTTTATTATAAGCTTTTATTGTGATATTTAAAGTACTTAATTTCTCTTAGAGAATATATCTATTTTAAAAACAGTGGTGCCTTCTTAATTATTCTTATTACTTGAATCTCAAACATACATACAAGCCCTTTTACAAAACCGTTCGTGCTACTACAACACACTACATCACCAATAACATTTCAGGTCCCTATGGAACCTACTTAAATAGAAAAGGAAGAGCTAGTACTAATGTGTGTAGAGTATGCGGTAGACTTGATGATCTAGAGCACATTCTATGGAATGTAAAAAAATATACTATCCATAGAGATAAGTTGTTCAGCTCTCTTCAAAAAAGGCTTAAAAGTCCATTCAATTATACTAGTATTATTCAGGAAGTTAGATCCATAAGTAAAGAATTAATAGAATTTATTAATGATGGGTACATTAAAGTATAAGGGTAAACGATTTAGCAGTGGGATTGGTATTTGAATTACCTATTAAAGAAATTAAAGATTGCATGTAAGATTATTTAAACATTAAACGTATTTTCTCGAATCGTCAGCTAATGGCTTCAGGCATAGGTAAAAAAAATAACAAACAAAAAATTGAAAAATTTTCCATTTTACGATTCACTCACATTATATGATAAAGATTTTAAATCAAAATTTACAGATATAATACACCACATTGATACACAAATTCATCAGCAACATAAGCCAGCACAGATCAAGTAGCATTCCAAGTAGCCTACATCAGACTCACCAATCATTCAGCCTGGCAGCATGCTTAAAATTTTTCACAAGCGAAAAATTTCTTCAGGAGAGGGGATGATGTAATGGATTGCCGCGACGTATTTTGGCGTGTGTTGCCTGCAACAGTATCAGTAAGGTAACCCCGCCGCTGTGTCACACCATACCACGTAAGACATAACATAATGTCTCCCTGTCACAAACGGTTCAGATTCTAGCCGTAGCAGAGAATGTGATCCATCTATATAACATCGTAGGAAACAGAGAAGATGAGAAGTAGGGGAGTTCAGAAATGATATATAAATGGCAACTACTCTCAACAAAAGATATACAAAGACACGTTCAAAGTCTCAAGTCAACATTCAAGAAGTCTTCATTGGCCATCACTCTGCCAGTTTAGTCTGTCACTTGGTCACGCTATCATATTCTTTACTAATTCAATTGTGTAAAGTCCTTGCATATTTAATATATACAGGTACAGTATATACTTTTCTCTTCAACAATTCTTCTCGGTTCAACCCAACATAAACTACATTCTATCTATTTTAATACTTTTATGCTTATGTCAAACATGGAGCCGTTTACGAGAAAAATCAGGAAAAACTGTACAAAAAATATTTAGTAAAGACGCACTTTCGGTTGATGGGATTTTGCCCGAAACCTTCGTGTCTTGAAACATCAAGTTTGTACAATGTGCGATGTTTCATTTTTTGAGATATTTTGATCACACACACACACATATATATACAACGCTAAAAACCATTGGATTCAACCAGTGTCATTTGTGATATAAACATTTAGTTGAAGTCATATTTCTACAAGAATTGATTGTAAACCTTACTCTGACGATGGATGAAAATCCAAAACCGATCAGAACCAAAACTATGAAGCTATAAGAAGGATAAAATCATAGATATTCTCCAGCATTGTGGAGCAAACTACATATTCAATAAAGTCTATTATAATAATATACGAATTAATTGATCTTTTGGTTTGTATGACGAGAGAGACATCCTTTTCAAATACCCAACAATAACTAAACAGAATTTCATACTTAAGCTTCCCGGGAATATAAATCTTTGTGTTTTGGCCCTAAAACTGGAACCTCATGGATGATTTCTTTTTAGAAAATCTCTCACAATTACAAGCCTACTCTTATTTTGGGTATCTAGATTAGATAAGAACTTTTTTGAGAAAAAAATTATTACCTAAGCAATTTTTAGATATAAAGCTAATCATAAATAAGATAGTAATATGTGAGAAAGGTTTTCGAGAAAGGAGCTGAAACTAAGTAAGCTTTTATTACAAATCTTGTGGGTTGGCAGACGTGGGTAGATGAGATTTCTCCCGTAATAATAAAATGAACTTTTATCTTTTCTGAAAATAGTATTTCCATCTGGGTCCCCCCCCCCCTTTTCTATCCCTTTTACTCCACCAAGTTTATCCTCTCTCAAAAATATATTGCTCGCTGTCCAACAATGTGAGAACATCCTTACTTCCTACGTCTAGCAAAACGTTCCTTTAATATCCTGTTACAATGTTCACTTCTTCCAACTATTATTCTTTCTACTTCTTATTAACTTCTTCTTTTTTTTTAAAAAAAAATATATCTGTTTAATATTTTTAAACAAATATTGAACTGAATAATCTGGAAGTACTGCAGACAATGTTTACGTATCTTCTATTAATACTGAACATCATATTGCGGAATCCGTGTATTTAGTTTATTGTAAAATTCGTTTGTAATTTTTATTCTCACTTCCTCCTTATAGGAGGGAATATCATGTTCGCGTCAATTTATCGAAATTGAGTTACCACCGGAAATAATATTTTCTGGTTCTGAAGGAAAAATGTTTATTTTTTTTATATTTTTTTTTATTTTTAGCGCATCGCCCTAGATATGTCTTTGTGAAAAAAATATCTCAAGAATACAAAGTCGCAATAAGCTTTGGTATTTCATTTAAGTAGGCATACCACTACTTCTGATCCGAAGGTTTTTGGTCAAAATCCATCAACCGGAAGAGCAATTTTACAGAATTGATTTTGAGTTTTTGTGGGGCAATTTTCTCGAAAACTGCTACAACGATTTCTTTTAAATTTGGAATGGTGGCTGCAAAAATAAAATAAGTAAGAAAAAATTGTATGAGAATTTAACAGCAGATTTTCTTTTCATTATTGATTAAATAAAGCATCTCATAGTGACTGGTATTTTCAATAAAAAAAATACCAATAATAAACTAATCTAAATATAATCTGCGTTCCAGGAGGATCAAACTGAAGCAGAAGATCTTTTTATTTTGGTGTACATGCGAGTGGCTTAAATATATTCATTGCTATTACCAATGATCATTGTTAATTGTAAATAAATTACTAACTTTAATCGCAATGCTGATGTACTGGCTTGGTTTTTCTTGGTGGGATAAAGAAATACCTATATGTAGAGCGATTGCCTTGTTACTTATTAAGATATATACAGACTTATGAATGAATGTGTTTATAAGGATGAAAGTTATGACACATCTCTCGGAAAAGTACCAGTGCCGAGTCAGCAAAGGCTGCTTTTATATAAATACAGCCACCGACCAGCAGGCAGGCAGTTCTCCACTCACCACCAGATAGTTCACATCCAATTTCATATATATAACCAATTGTTCAGTTATTATTATTATTAATTTTATATTGTAATTTCTAATAAAACTCTTTTTAAAAAGGCTAGTCCAGGCTCTTGTAACATAACTGGCGCCCGAACAGGGACTGCGAAGGCTTAAGTCTAGTGCGACCACTTGTCTCACTTGCGACCATTTGTCTCGAAGAAGACTTGAAGCTCCCACATCAGTGGCTAATTCGCAGCACCCCCACCTACAAGAACCAGGACCATCCTCAGAAGCAAGAAGAAAGGCAAGCTGGCGAATCAACAGCAGCGAACTAAGGTTGTAAGTAGCTCATCTATCATTAAACCTTCCAAATTAGTACTCCCCAAAGAAACTATCCCTGAAATGGCCCAAATAAATTACAAAATCTCCAAAGAAGACTATGACCACATCCCCTACTTTGACGGAAACCCTTCCGAGCTAGCGTTCTTCTGCGAGATTGTTGAGAGCGCTTTCGCTACTGTCTGCGCAGAAAATATAGTCGAAAGGGACTACAACCATAACATTCTATTTATAAAAGTAAAAAGTAAATTGGTAGGGCCCGCTAGAAATATCCTTCTCTCTAACAATGTGGACCACTTACTAAATTTATTAAAACACTTAAGAGAAAGTTTTGCCGACTCGAGGTCTTACGAGATATTAAAAGATGAAATTTTCCAAACGAAAATGCATGCTAGAGAGTCTCCCATTGACTTCGTCAATAGGATACAGGAACTGCGCAACTTGGTTTATATTAGACTTAAACTGGACGGACTCACAGCAGACACACTAAAACAAATAATAACAAGAGTAGACAAAGAAATAATCTTTCATGTCTACAAATGCTTGCCTCCTACATTAAGCAACCATATCATGATATTCGACCCCAACACTCTAGACGAAGTACGGAGCATAATTTATAACAAATGTTCTTTTATCGTAGCTAACCTAAATTCTTCCAAAAGGCCCAACCAACCATTTCGAAAACCAAACCAGTACAACCAATACCAACAACCTTACAGACAACCATACACTTACAGACCAAGCCCACAACACTTCGCACCACGCGTCCCCATGGCTCAAGCCCCTAGCTACCAGTACAAACCAATCGAATATAATCCCAAACCTATAGAGCCTACTCCCCAGATCTCTCGTTACCAGTCCCAACCGCAACGACCGAACGTTGGACAATCCTACCATCCTAATCATCCAAACAATCCTGAACACCCCTTTAATCGACCCAGACTACCTCCTGGCTACTTTTCTCAGAACACAGTATCTATGCGTACTGCCGGCAGACCCCGGTTTAAAGATTACATCTCACCGCATGAACTGACTCACTGTCAGCAGGGAAATTATTCGGAACCCGACAAAACATACGATGACAGGATTTCCCGACTAGAGAATTCTCTTGAAAAAATCACTGAAAAATTTGATCATTTTTTAGACGTTGGCCACGGGAGCCAAGAAGGCCCCCCGAATACAATTTAAATTTAGTGGACAAATCTCTCCCGCACTTCGAAGACAGACACGGACGAAAATGGCTCGTTGACACCGGATCAGCCGAGAACTACATAAATCCTAGCGTTGTCCCGACTGACGTAACACTATCTAACGACCCATTCATAATAACGACACCCGCAGGTAAAAAGAAGGGAGAACAATCTTGCACCCTCAATATACAAGATACTTTTCACGTAAAGTTAGACACTAAATTCCACCTATTCCCCTTTTCAGACAAATATGACATTTTACTAGGACATAAGACCATGCAAGAACTTGGCATGAGCATCGACTTACACAAAAATATCCTTTCTTACCCTCAGGGTACGATCCCCTTAAAATTTACACTCGACATCCCGGAAAATAAACTAAACGAAATAAAATTAGAACAGGGAGTTAATTTTATAGAGCTTCCGATAAAAAATAAAGAGTTAAAAAACGGATTAATTAACGAGAATATAAAATTAAATGATAAGGTCACAATTAAAGAAGGCCTCTATAGTGTTAAGAATAATAAAATCTTGTGCGAAGTTGAATCCAAAGAAGTCATGGCCATTTGCCCTGAACCTATGGATGTCGACGAACCGCAGGAAATTAGTTTAAGCATACCGGACGTAGTAGTGACCAATTGTCCCGAAATGTCCGACAAACTTAGGTTAAGAGAAATAAAAAACGAAATTCCTAAACTAATAAGAACTGAGCACATGAACTCAGAGAAAAAAAATAAGAAGTTAAAATTATTAAAGAACTACCCTAAAATAATTCAAAGAGAACACGACCGGAACTACCCTAAAATAATTCAAAGAGAACACGACCGGAACTACCCTAAAATAATTCAAAGAGAACACGACCGACCAATCTGTACTGATGTACTAAAGCACAGAATAACAACTACAGATGACAGACTAGTATACGCACGAAACTGCAGATATCCAGAAATTTATCGCAAGTACTTACAAGCAGAAATTGACAAACGACGTCAAACCAAAACCCTTCAACACCACGAATTTGTACGCATGCCCTTCGATCCCGGGGGACCTGCAACATTCCTACGCATGCCCTTTGATCCAGGGGGACCCTTAATATCAAAAGCATAAGTCTGGATCATAATAAAAATCAAATTGGCATTCTCACGGAAAAATAAAACCGGAATACGGAAAAATATTGTAACAAAAAGGGAAAATAGGAAAACTAATTAATTAAATAAGGAACTAAAATAATAAAAATCCTAACCAAGGAAGATAGGAAAAATTATAAACCTCTCGAAGTAGAAAATATATCTTAAATAAGTAAATAGAAAATATATATTAAATAACTAGATAATAAATTATAGAACACCGGAAACTACCCGTTCGCTGCATACGTACGATACCAAGGTAGACACGACGGTATAAAAGAGTTAACTACGGAAAGCATAGAAGTAAAATACAATAAACCTTTATGATTAATTTAGGAGAAAAATATATATACATTTTAATTAAAGTTAAATTCAGTAACTAAAACCTGTCTGTACTTTAAAACCATTTTCAAAAAACCCATACAATTTATGCCAATCCTTCCGTTTAACCACACGATAACTTGTCGTTCATTTAAAACATTTTGTCCCAAATACTTTTTCCTAAAACCACGCATAATAGTACAATTACCTATTATATGCAACATACTTTCGTCGTCATTTAAATGACACACGGAACAGGCATACGCAATATCATTTATCCAGGGTTTATAATATAAAGTGAATAATTCGCATCTCGCCTTATATACTGTTTTAATTAAAGCCAGACTAAATTCATCCTTAATATATGCAATATTATGATTTAGTTTTATACAACAAATGATACTCCGCACCAGATGACGAAGTAAATGGTTCGTTTCTAAAATCTTCTATACCTTTGTTAACTACACTAACCATCCGCTCATACCACCTATCTACTGTTCTAAATTCTCTATCTAGAACATAATCTAGGTATTCTGCCAAATTTAGCCATTCTTTAAACCATGGAGTACTCTTTGCTTTAATACCCTCCAAAGCTACAATATATGGAACTCGGCCAGAATTGTAATTCAATAATTTACACATATAATTTACATTGAGCTCTAATGCAGTAAGAGGAAGTTGAATATGCCGAATACAATTTCAACGAATGTATTAATAATAACTACGGGACCTATCAAGAAATTATAAATAAGAAAAAATAATTAGATAATTATAAATTAATAAGAAAAAGGAATTATAAATTAACAATTTAAATAAAAATTTAAACTAGTTCCGGGAATACGAACCCTAGTAAATAAATTAATTAAGTGGTACAAATCATATAAAAGGCTAACTCCAAGAATCCTAAAACAATCGTAAAGGCAGGAAAAAGGAAAAAAAAATACGGAGAGTAACTAAATCTAAACCTCAACTATGTTATTAAATAAATATATTATATACGCAGTCGGTTAATAGTTATTAAAAGAAAATCCCAATGAATCATCAACGGATGTAGATAAGAATACAATTTAGAAATGCGAAACCTCACCATAAGGAAAATTCCAATTAGTCGGCACAGGATATAGATAAGAATATATCTATGGATACACCACCTCATCATAAAAGAAATTTATAGTTGTAGCCGCTTACGATGAGGAGTCAAGTCATCGGCACAGATAACGGATCAAAGCGCACTTCATAGATAAATACTAATAGTGTTTAACAAATACAAAAGAAGAATGCTAATAGTGTTTTATTAAATAAATCTAAAACAAGCAAAACGCTTTTATTCTATAACTTCCATAATATGGGAATTCGTAAACATAATCAAATATCACTTTTTCAAAAAGAAATGTACGTAATAACTAAATATACAAGCTTATCTCCTATTCTAAATAAAATGAAAAACAAAATAAAATGAAATACGTATATACTTTAAAGTACATAGTGCGCACTGCGCTCTCACTCTCTCTCTCTCTCTCCACGGATATTATAATTCAAGTTCAGCGACTCCCCTCTCAGTCGACTATTGACATCTTCCTACTGTTATCTCTAATGTAATGTTTACCAACTAAATAAATACTATACCTTACTATACTATACTAAATACTATCTACGTACAATTAGATAAGACCTTTAATATAAAAATAAATACTATATACTTTACTATACTATACGTTCTACCCATCGCACTTAATCCAGCTTACGTAATAGATAAATATTATACTTTTATACACGTTACTG
This sequence comes from Triatoma infestans, assembly GCA_011037195.1. Classification (NCBI taxonomy): domain Eukaryota; kingdom Metazoa; phylum Arthropoda; class Insecta; order Hemiptera; family Reduviidae; genus Triatoma; species Triatoma infestans. Next base: position 1,629 of record JAAEAF010013768.1, on the reverse strand, counting down.
ACGTTCAACTAATAGATATGGAATTAGATAAAATTTATCACATTATTGGCACTACCTATCAGCACAACCGGACAGCACAGATAAAATCACTCTTTAAATATTATCACTATCTTCGTAACAAACTCGACCATTTGACAGTTAATAAATCTCGGCCTAAACGCGGACTAATTAACGGCCTAGGTAAGGCCATATCCTGGCTAACCGGAAACATGGACAGTGACGACAAGGAAAGGTACGACAAAATTATAAACACGATCGAACGTAACAGTTTTCACCTCCAAAACAACCTAAAAAGCCAGATGGCAATAAACAAAAAGGTAATCGAAGAATTCAATCACGACATACAAATTATACGGACTAACAATGACAAAATGACTACCTTCTTCTCCAACCCTATAATCAGCCAAGTGGAACTAAATCAACAGTTCAATTCGATTCTCTTTAACATTGATCCTCCTTGCCAACAAGATTGACGACGTGGAAAACTCTCTGGAATTCTGTAGGTTAAACAGCATACATTCTAGTATGTTCTCTCTTAAAGATCTCGAGTCATTACAACAGTCCCACAATATCACGTTCATAACAGCAGACATCGAGGCACTCTGGCAGTTAAGCAGGGTACACTGCTCAATAAAAACCTGGAGTATCTACTACTTCATTAGCGTTCCCCTAAAAACCTCCTCCTTCGAAATGTACTTCCTCTTATCCTACCCTGTAGCAAAAGACAACCACCTTATGACAATTCATGTCCATCCTCCTTTGATCCTACACCTCCAAGATGAGTTATTTACAGCCATCTGTGAAGACATCAACGGTGATATGTATTGCCGCAACAAGACCATCATCCAGGACGACTGTATTCGCCAGATCATATCCAACATCAACCTCTCAGCATGCAAGACAATATACACGTCAAGCGCGCCGTTCATTAAGTATATCAACCTCATAGACCACTTCCTAACCTTCAGAACCAACAGAATAGTAATAAACAAGGACCGCCACAACGACACCATGTTCTTAACTAATACTAGCCTAATAAAACTAAACCAAGGTGAGACTCTACTGGACAGCAAAGCAATACCAATATACAAAGACTCAAGGAGCGTCACAATCACTGCACAAGTATTCTCACACACCAACAGAAATATATCCTTCGAAGACCTCCACAGGATCAATTTACAGATGGAACCACTGGAGCTGCTAGAAGACGTACCCAGTGGCACGACACACCTCTATTACCTGATCATCCTCCCAGTACTCCTACTACTGTCTCTCCTCCTATATGTTTTCTATGTCCTCAGAAAGAAGGCTAAACCAGGATCGACAGAAGGAGACCAGCTAAGACCTACACCACTACAAATCTACCCTGGACTTCCATGCCAGTTGTCGCAGGAGCTCCAAACTTAAGGAGGGAGGAGTTATGACACATCTCTCGGAAAAGTACCAGTGCCGAGTCAGCAAAGGCTACTTTTATATAAATACAGCCACCGACCAGCAGGCAGGCAGTTCTCCACTCACCACCAGATAGTTCACATCCAATTTCATATATATAACCAATTGTTCAATTATTATTATTATTAATTTTATATTGTAATTTCTAATAAACTCTTTTTTAAAAAGGCTAGTCCA